>CAUYQU010056489.1:0-24334 GCA_963574635.1 Cheracebus regulus
AGGCCTCCCCCTCTCCCTGTCTGCAGCCCTCCCACTCTCCCTCTCTCCTGTGCTCTCGCCCGCGCCATCTACCTCTCTCCAGCCCTCCCCATTTCCCTCCTCTCCAGCCCTCCCCATCTCCCCCCTTCCATCCCTCTCCATCTCCCTCCCCCCTTCCATCCCTCTCCATCTCCCTCCCACAGCCCTCCTCATCTCCCTCCTCCTCCCCCTTCCATCCCTCCCCGTCTCCCTCCTCCCTCTAGGCCTCTCCATCTCCCTCCTCCCAGCCCTCCCCATTTCCCTCCCTCCCCTCCAGCCCTGCCAATCTCCCTCCTCCCCTTCAGCCCTCCTCATCTTCCTCCCCACCTCCAGCCCTCCTTATCTCCCCCCCAGCCCTCCCCATCTCCCTCTTCCCTTCTGTCTTCTCCTGTCCCTCCTTCCTCCCCTTCAGGATCTGCTGGAACACTGGGCAGACCAGTCCACTGCCTGTGAAGGTGATGGAGATGCCAGAATGCAGCTGCAGTCAGGGCCTGATGGAGAGGGACCTGTACCTGATGGAGAGTGACCTGTATCCGATGGAGAGGGACTGTACCTGATGGAGAGGGAAGTGTGGAGCTCAGGTACCCTAGCCTCCATTGGTAACTGAGTGGAAGGGTGCCTTGGAGCTCTGTGCGCAGTGCCCTGGGCCCTGTTTCTGGGCTCCTTGGTGGCCTCCTGCTGGCCTCACCTCTGCAGAACTGGATTTTATCTTTTACTTCATTTGTGCAGCCAATTTAGGAGCAATGCAATTAAGTTAAACTCTGTGGACATTGGAGAGCCTTCTGTGTAGAAGGCTTTAAACGGAGTGCTGGTGAAGGGGAGGACTGGGGCAATGTGTCTACATGTTTGGATCAGGGGTGTATGTGAGGAAGGAGCTCGGACCACAGGCGCCTGAGTCAGCGTGTGAGGGCTAAGTCCCAGCTTTTGCCCCTGAGTCTGAGAGCCACGGGTCTGTCGCCCTGTGGCACTAAGGAAGACATACCCGTGCCCATCTTTTTATGGGAGCTCAGAAACACCCGTGGAAGCGAAGAGGCTTCATCCAGAATGCAGCAGTGTGGGCTCACAAGGGGCATGAGCCTGCACCCCACCTCGTCCGCGTCTGCCCGGGGAAAGGAGCCAAAGAGAAAGCGGATGGCAGGGCCTGCGAGGAGGGCCTGGTGCAGCCCAGCCCCGCCATCACAGTGGCCCCGAAGCCCCGGCTGTGGCCAGGCAAGGAAGGCAGGAGCGGCAGCCTCTTGTCCCGCTCTGCAGTCTGTGGGGCATGTGGGGCGAGGCCACGGATGGTCTAGTTGGGAGGGTCAGTCTAGGACCTTCCAACCTGACAAAGTGGGTCGTGGCAGTCCGCAGGGCCGGGCAGGACTGAGGTCATTGGTGGGAGGCGCCCCACACCTGCCAGGCAGGGACTGACATGAGCCAGGAGTGCCTGTGTCCACCTTGATGGTGTCATTCATTAGAGATCAAATTCCAGTCATGGCTGTTACATTTAAACACGTCGCACACTGCTCTTGGATTCCAGTCAGTGCTGTATATTCACAAGCATCACACGCTGCTGCTGGATTGCAGTCAGTGCTGTATATTCACACACATTGCACACTGGGGCTGGATTCCAGTCAGTGCTGTGTATTCACACGCGTCGCACGCTGCTGCTGGATTCCAGTCAGTGCTGTGTATTCACATGTGTTGCACACTGCTGCTGAGGGATGTGTGGGTGCCTTTCTCCTGTGCTGTCCAGCAGGACTGATGATTGCAAGAAAAACGTCACCCCTTCTCAAGCAGCAGGATAACCGCATCCTCAGTTTCCTCTGGATCCACATGAGTGTGGCACCGGGAAAGAGGTTGCTGGCCCCTGCTGGAGGGGCCTCCATGCCAGGGCGCACTCAAAGCTGTGGACACTCACACATGAACGGTCACAGACCTGACCGGCTGTTTTCTGTGCTGTTCTCCCCTGGCTAAAGGCGTGTTGCTGGGTGAAGTGATCTCAGACTCGGCCTCCGGCTGCCCCCCCAACCCTGGAATGGGGCAGGTGCCGGGTTGGTGTGGCTACAGGTGCTGGGGAGGTGAGTCACAGCCACAGGCAAAATGTTTCAGGACCCAGTGTCCGTCCTTCAGAGTTGCTTCTAACAAGGAAACCGCTGCCTGATCACCGGCAGGAGTCAAATCCGAACTTCAAGTACAAACATTTCCCAAGGACCAACCTAATCCACGTTCCTTTCCCTAGGGCAAACGGGGGCAAAGACAGCCACAGCCTCACACCCTTCCCTTATGTTTTTTAAACCAAAACTCCTCTAATCAGCTCAAAATAAAACGAACGATTTTCAGAAAGCTTCCGATTAACTCAAAAGTCAGAGCAGGTGTATACCCAGTGATTGGCATGAATTAGGTGTCCATTAATTGCTATAGGAACAGAACTGAAAATCCTGATGAGAAAGGGGATTCTGTCACTTAACTCAATGTCCTCCATTTATATCCATGCTGCAAAAAAATAGTATTTCATTCTTTTTACGGCTGAATAGTATTCCACCGGATATACAAACCATATTTTCTTTATGCATTCACTTGTTGTGTGGTAGCGTGACTATAATTAACAATATTGTAATGTATGTTTCAAAATAACTAGAAGAGAGGATTTTGGATATTCATGCCGCAAAGAAATGATACGTGTTTGAGATGATGCATAAGCTAGTCACCCTGATTGATCGTTACACACGTCTGCATGGATTTAAACATCACACTATACCCTGTAAATAAGTACACTGATTATGTGTCAATTAAAAATAAAATAGAGCTTAAGGAAGATGAGGGCTGCAGGGCAGTGGCATGCACAGGTGGTCTGCCCCGGCCACAGTGCTGAGGGCGTTCCCCGAGCTCCCCCAGGCTCCGAGAACGAACACGGGCTCCGTGGACCTGCAGCTGCCACCGCGTGGCCCTGACTGATTTCAGCTGCAGCATCCACTCAGTCACTGATTTAAGCAGCCATCAAGTAAATTAAACTCCCTCTTCTGTGAAAGTTCAATTTGACTTCTGGCCTCCAGACAAGACCACTGTTCAGCAGTCTGGAGATTCTATTCCATTCTTTGGAAATGTTTGATGAACATTGATTAAACAAATATTTGCTGAAGCCATACCAAGATCTCATTTTTCATCTGTCAGACAATTTAAACACATGAAACATATTCTGTTTGCTCACACATTGCTCAGGGCAAAATGGTGCAACCATTGCCAAGTGAATCAGGCAGGATCTTGGAAAAATCCCATGTCCCGTTTCTAAGAATCTGTTCCAAAGATGGACGGGCAAAAATAAAAGTGCCACAGGCATGGCTCATTTGTCGCACTATTTGTAATAGCAAAACACCAAAAGCAGAACAAAAAGGCCAAAACAAAGAACCCACACCTGTAAACAACCCTAACATCTGTCAGGAGGGGAGGTGTGAAGACACGCATTGATTCCCACGTTGGACGTGGCGGAGCGTGCCTGATCTCTTGTACACGAGAGAGAAGTTCTGAAGACCATCTCACACAGGCAGATACAGAGATATTTGTTTTATACTAAGAACACAGTGGAAGAATTAAACCATCAAGTAAAATGTGGAAATAGGGTAGAGAGGTCAAAAGCAGAAGCTGGAGGTCTCTCAGAACACCCTGCTGTGTAGACAGGGTGGGAAGGGGCGAGGTTTCCGGAGGCCCCACTCGTTCTCAGGCCAGCGGCGTCACCCCCACGAGCCCGGCCACGCCTCCTTAAATCAGATGCCAAATCCATCCTTTGACCTTGGAAAGATGTAAAGATTGTACATAATCATCAAACATGGTTTAGTCTTAAAAGTCCTGAAAGTCAAAAGTAAAATGAAACAGATGAACACATGTATGTATTGATGAAACAGTACCATGTGTGAGGTTGTATTCAAAATAATACAGGGGGCTTTGGAGCAGGACCGGGTAGGAGTAGTTGAAGGAGGTGGCTGTAAGGTGGGAATTACTGACGCTGGGTGATGAGCATGCGGGAGATTTTTGCACTTTTCTCTCTACTTTGGGTCATGCCTGATTTTTCCGTAACAAAAATCAAAGACGTGTGTTGAGGGGTCAGCCTGCCTAAGTGCTGGCCAGGGAGGCGAGGCTTTCATTTTAACCACATTTCTGCCTCCAGACTCTCACACAGCATCAATGTCTCTGCCTCACACCCGTGCCCGGCGTGCTGCCCGAGCGGTGCCTCTGTGTATATGGGGGATCCCTGCACTCAACCCACAGGCTCACGTCCACCCCTGCCCACCTCAGGTGCCCAAGAACCTGCCCAGGTCACCCGCCATGAGCAACAGGGACCGAGCTTATAGCATCACTTTCTTCCTTATCAAGTACCTAATCCCACACCAGCCGTGGCGCGCTAGGAATTTAGCACAATGTGGAGCCCAGCTGGAGACCAGAGCTCGTGAGGCATGCCCCTGACTGTCTCTGCGTGAGTGCGCTGTGGCCAAGCTCCGGGACCTTCTCCTAGGCCATCCATGCACGTCCTTGTAAAACCCAGTTTTACTGAAAAACCCTGCAAAGTCGGCTTAGCGAGGACCTCACCCTCGACATCTGAGATGCCTTCCGGGCCTCCTCGGCCTCCACTGTTCCTGGGGAGGTCGGCACCCTGCTGCCCTCCACAGGAGCCCACGGGTCTCCTTCACCCCGACACTCCCTTTTAGCCATCTTCACCTGCTGCAGGGCCCTGCTCTGGGATCTTCCACCAATGCTGCTTCTCTCTGTGCTGTTCCCAGGAGCCGGCTCAGGGCGTCCCTGTGTTCTCAGACCAGCCCCTCCACCCCTACCCCCTCCCCCGACCCAGCACATCATTCAGCAATTGGCTCAATGAAAAGAAGAAATGAGAAATGGCCATATGCTCCCTCAAATGCACAGGTGGGACAGGATGCCCCCAGGAGCCCGTGGAATGTGGCAAAGCCAGGCCCTGGAGAGGCAGGAGGCAGGACTTGACTCAGAGGTAGAGAGCCAGACTCTGGACAGGACTGAGGTCTGGCTGAAATAGGGAAGGGGCGAGAGCACCTTTCCACAGGACACATCCACCAGTGCCATGTCGGTTTACCATCTCCGTGGCAACACCCAGAGAGCTCCGAAGTTACCACTCTGCTTCTAGACATTGCTGCATAATCTGCCCCTAACTGCATGTTATTAAAAGTAGGTTTCAATCTGACCACAGCACGGACTGCCCTCAGCACACTGCCTCTGGAATTGCCCACTCTGCAGGAGACTTCCGGAGCTGTGCCACGGCTGCCGCCATGGAGCCGGCTTCCACCACCGGCTCACTCTTGAACTCTTTCCAGAATGAAGCCAAGAGCCCTCCCTGGCTAAGCCCCACCTTAGGGCCTTCCTGCCCTGTGTCCCCAGGACCTATGTGCACTCTAGACCCTGAAATTTACCCAAAGGTAAATTCATGATTTGAAAGCTGAGTCTCCTATACCGTGTTATGTATGAGGAAGAACCGTAGTGAGTAGCCACCATGTTTTGGAGGAGAGGAAGCATAACCTAATTTTTTAAATTAGTTAAAGAGACACAGCAGCCTCCGATGGCTGCTGTAACAAACTGAGTAGCTTCCACCATAGCATTTGATTCTCTCCCAGCTCTGGAGGCCCCCAGTGCAAGCCCAGGACGTGGGCAGGACTGGCTGCTTTGAAGGTCTGTTCCAGCCTCTCCCGGCTCCTCTGAGACCTCTGAGGGTCTATCCCAGCCTCTCCCAACTGGGGCCTCTGAGGGTCTGCCCCAGCCTCTCCCAGCTCCTGGAGCTGCCTGCTGTCCCTGGTGGTCCCTGGCTGGTAGCCACACCTCTCCAGCCTCTGCCTCCCACGTCATGTGGTTTTTCTGCGCTTTGTCCAATTTCCTCTTTGAGGAAGGACACCAGTTATATTGATTTGGACCCACTGATTCCACTATGGGCGCATCTCCACGAATCACCTCTGCAGCAGTCCTATTCCCAAATACGCTTCCCGCCTTATCCCCAGGTTCTGCGTCTACGGACTCAACCAGCTGCAGAAAGAAAATATTAACAACAATACAGATAGCACAGATGAAAAGCTAGCACAACATACAACCATCTCCACATCACGCACACTGTGTGAGGTGCTGGAAGTAATCCAGAGCTGACTGGAAGCACACAGGAGGAGGCGCCCGGCTTCCATGCTAAACAAGGGGCTTGGGCATCCCTAGGTTTGGCACCTGAAGGGTTCCTGGAACCAGTGTCCCTCGAGTACAGAGGGGAGCTGTGGGGCCTCCTCCTGCACCGCCTGGGCTCGCACTTCAGCTGTGAGTTTTGGAGGTTTGCAGTCCAGCCTGGGAAAGGAGGCTGCAGACAGAGAGGCCTCGGGGAGGTGGCCGGGGAGGCCAGGGTGGGAATGACGCTGCAGAGTGTAACGTATCTTTCATGAGGGCACCGGACAAGAGCCTCTGAATACACGCACACGTTTATAGCGAGAACTCTTCCCGGGGAGAGGGGTCCCAACGACACTGAAAAAATGGACATCATCTTGGCTTTCCTTGGAGTGCTTTAAAATATTCTTTGTCCATTGAAGATGACCCAGAATTTCACCCAGTCTGCCGGCTGCAAAGTGAAACGCAGGAAGTGAAAGGGATGAGGTGGTGGTCTGCGGCTTCAGGGCCCCGTGCAGGTCCAGGCCGTGTGGCTGCACCTTCCTGTCTGTGCTGTGTACACCCTCCTCTGTCTGCCCGCTGTCCCACACCCTGTCTTGTTTCCTCGATACTTTCTATGGGGTCTCACTATTTGGATAACTTTCTGGGCACGTTGGGTGGGTGACCAAAAACAGAGACATTTTCAGCATGCAAAAAGCCCTCAAAACTAACACTTCAGTTCATTTGAATTAAAAAAAAAACAAGATATCACAGGCTATTAAACGATACCATCTACCTAAATATGATGCTGAGATAATCTGCAAGGATGTCGCTGAGAAGCTCTAGAGAGAGATGACTACGAACAAGGGCGTCCCCACTGAATTGGTGAAGAGTCGAGGCAGAAGGAGATGAAGGAGCAGGAGTGAGGGAGGAACGACTGTCTGGTTATGTTTCACAGCACACTTAATTGCCCTTCAACTGCTCCTTCACAGCCATAGGCCTGTAAGCTGGATCTGGGAGGCTTTGTTTCTGGAGACTTCTGCTTTCTTTGGAAGTCAGGCTCAAACTCTGTGCTCTATACAACTGTCCCACGTTGAACCTGGCCAGTCTGAAAAGCCAGCCGTGCTGGTGAGTGCATGAAAATCACGCGTGTGCTTCAGAGGCAGAGAGCCGTGCTCCCACGACGTTCTGCACCTGCCTCAGGGCGCTCCTCCTTCCTTCTGGCCTCTACTGAAAAGAAAGAGAACATGCATCATCGATAAAAGAAACATCTAGTTTCTATTTTTCTCTGTCCCTGTGTTTTAAAACTTGTTTTCCTGTATATAGATAGCAGCTCTGAACACTGACATTCTGAGACTCTGTTTAGAAAGATAACCAGTAAAAAAGTCAACAAGAAGCTTCAGCTGCAAAATGTGAAGGGTGCAGTTTTGGGCTTCATTCACCACTTCCAGTCTCTTAAATAGTGAGCCTAAGAAACCACCTCCTGCAGTAGAAGTAGCATTGATTAAAAAAATTATGTTTGCAACTTCTCCTGAGTTTGAAGAAGAAAATTCGATGTGGATGAATACAATTCCTGAATCTTTTTTTAAAAAGAAAAACTGTTAATGATGATATATTTGTAAAACCTTTCAAAAATGAGTTTTGTAAGAGAATAATACACTCCTGTACTCTATATTTAAGTTTTATAAAACAAGGCATAAACTTTTAAAGATTATTTTAGAGGTTTTCCGGAAAATATGTGAGATAATTGCCTTTCTCCCACATAAAACCAAGCTCACCGCCTTGTTCTTTTTGTGACAAATTATAAGTAACAGAACAAAGCCTGAAATCCTGCCATTGTAGGGAAGAGTGTTTGGGAAAAGAACATAGACCATGGATGGGAATCATGTTTTTAGTTTTAAAACTACTTACACGCAGAAATTTTATTAAAACCTGCTTTTTTTCTCATACAAAGTAAAAGTGTGAACCATGAATCTGTCAGGCATATCCTGCTACGCCAGCAGGTGTCTGGAAGAAATCGCGTTGTCTCTAAATTGTACCTAAATTTCTCTCTAAATTGTACCTGAAAGCAGAGACCAGACTGATGCCGTTTATTAACAACACATAGAGTGCTCCCGGGAAACAGAACTTACCCACCCTTGAAAGGCAGCGACTTTCCTTTCCAAAAGGGAGCTCAGAGAATGGTAATTCCTGCTGCAGAGTGCATGTCCATCACCATCATCCATCCCACAGACACTGGGGACGTGATTATCCTGCTCAGGGACCCAGGGCCACCGCTGTGTTATTATTTTTAAAGTGACCTGTAGGGAATTTTTAAAAACACCTTTTTGTTTTAAGGAGAGAAAAGGATGTTTTGCTGCCAGAAAAGAGTGGCCTTTTGTTGTCTTAAAGATCTGTATGACATCATTGGAAGCTCCTATTTATTTATCAATTTGGGGATTTTTATTGGTACTGTTCTACCTCGACAAGGATTTTTCTTTTTAATTAGATTCCAAATAGATAAACACAAACACACGAATCAATTATGTGAAGCTAAAACACGTGCTCTTAGGAAGTAGAAACTTCACAGGATAAATTCACACTGTGTTGCAGGTTCTCTTTTCCAAACTTCAGTGTTAGCAAATGTTGTTTTCTGGAGGCTGTTTTCGGAAACGCTTTTCATTGTTCTAACAACTTGCTGAGCTTGTGTGTCCTGGCACTTCCTCGGTGGGATGGCGAGGGCAGCCTCCAGGTGCTTAGAGGACGAGAGAGACCCCTCCCTCCGGAGGTGCACTTTCTCAGGCTGGACAGATAGTTCATTCATGGCTCTTAATACTTTCTTGCGTTTTTTTTTATTGCAAATCAGATGAGACTGCGGAACGGATCTCGACTCCGGCTGGAAGGCATGGTGCCTCATTACTCTGAAACAACAGGTCACTTCTCAACGGCAATTCTGCTTCGACCTGAAATGATCTTTGTCCGTTGTGAAGGCTTGCTTCCCGCCGGAGTTCCAGTTCTGATTTCCCTCCTCAGAGCAGGGTTCAGCACGTAGCCACTTTCTTCCCACACACACAAGAAAATGAAACACACTTCTGCGCTCAGGAAAAGCACCCTTCCTGCCCTTGTGTGGACGATTCTGGAGCAGAACCCATTGTCTCGGTTTGCAAAGCACAAAGGAGGTCACCGATGGATCAGATCAGGGTGGAGGTGTGCCCCAGATGAGGTCAGAATATTTGCAGCAGAAGAATGTCAGCTCTCCTCTGCCGGGAGCGCGCCTGCCCCTTCTATGCTGCGAACTCCTCCCCTACATTCTTCTGGTCCGGTTCCCACAGACAGACGGGGCGCAGGAGGTCAGAGTGGACGGAACAAAGGGGCCCCCCGTGGCGAGGCCTTGCTGGGCCGCCGGCACCGCTCATTCATGAGTGCACCTTTCATCTCGCAGATCCGAGGGGTTAAACAGAGACCCATTTTACAGCTGACAAGATTGAAGGGGCTAGGGAGCGGGAGGGAGGCTAAACACCCTAAAATTTATAGTGTTCGAACCACCTGCTAAAAATAGACCCGTGCAGGTTCTCCTTTCATTCTGCCCCACATAATGGGATGTGTGTTTCAGAGACAGAATAATAAATAGGCAATGCGCAGTCCGGGGTGTTTTCACAGTGTGTGGTTAGAGAAGGAGAGAGGAAGAACTGGAGGAAACAGAAAAAATGAGGCAAAAACGGCAGCTCCAGCTCCTGGAGGGCATGGGGCTTCGGGCCACTGGCCCACAGCCTGGAGGCCAGCTGTGCATCTGAGCCTTGCCACACCCAGGCAGAAGGGAATACCTTACAACGTCACGAATGTGAGAATGGAGTGCGCACTGCAACATCCAACACTGTGCACATGTGCACGTATGTTAGGTGTGTGTGCGTGTGCCATGTTGATGGAAGAACAGCACACAGGGAAGAAGCCGTGCGGCTTTTTGAGAGATCCTATTTGTAACAGGGTTCCCCAGCGACTCCTCATTTGTCTGCTCCGAAACCAGCAAATGAATCAATTTAACACACGTTTAACTATGATGGACATGATGTCTCCCAAAATAATTCCGTCTAATTTTCTTTTAATCAATAGAGCCATCACATTCTGTGAGGGGGATTTTCTCGGTATTTCTGGGTGGTGTTTTAAAGGAAGTTGAAGGAAGCGGTCTCCCGGTGAAGCAACATTTGTAAAGGGAAGAAAGTCACAGGGCACAGTGTGGGCATGTGTGTTTGTGTGTGCACACGTGTGCTCATTGTGCATGCATGCGTATGTGTGCGCTAGTCCAGGCCTATGTGTGCTTGTGCATAGGCAGGTGTGCACTTATAAGTGTGTGTGTGTGTTATGCGTGCACATGGATGTTGCCTGTATGGGGTACATGTGCTAGTGTGCATGCATGTGTGTTTGTGCTTGTCCAGATGTGTATGTACATGTGTGTATATGTACATGTGTGTACTTGTGTGATGTGCACACATATATATGTTACCTGCATCGGGCACCTGCATGCTGCCTTAAGGGGCATACGTATACTTGGGTGTATACATGTGGGCATGTGTGAGTGTGCTGTGTGTGCACATGTATGTTGCCTGTATGGGTGCACACGTGTTTGTGTGCATGCATGTGTGTTTATGTTTGTGCATGTGTGTGTGCGCATGTGTTGTGTGCATACATGTATGTTTCCTTATGGGGCACATGTGTGCTTATGTGTTGCATGCACATGTACATTACCCGTATGGGTGTACATGTGTGTTTGTGTGTACATGTGTGTGCTTGTATGCATGTGCTTATGTGTGTGTGCTCATGTGCATGTGTGTATGTGTGTTTGTGTGTGTGTTAGCTGTTAGTTTAGCCCAGGGCAGGGTGAAGGTCCTCCGACTCACAAGTAGATTTGGACTTGCCCTTGGCATGCCGCACGGGGCTGCATGGAGTCCCAATCCTTAGTCCTGTGAGCTCAGCAGCTCCGTGGGTGCTGCCTGGGGGTGTGGTCCCTAAGGAGAGTGTGCCATGGGCCTGGCAGCTCTGATGCTCACAGGCGGTTTGTCCATCATCAACTCCGAATTTGGTGAGTTTTCAGAGCAGCTGCACAGCCCTGGCAGATGCTTCCCCAGGACGTCGCAGCTCCCAGAGCCTCAGGATTTCACTGTGCAAAGCCCCTGCTTTCTGCCTGCTATGTCTTCACTTCCGGGGCACAGCTGATAAAACAACAGGGGCCAAACCTTGTGCTTCCTCTTTTCTTGGCAGAAAGGACAGGACAAGGAGGCCCACAGGAGGGACCCACCTGCTCTTCCTGCTGGCAATGATTTCTCTCAAGTGCACGCATCCTTCACTCATTCCGTTCCCAGAGGCCTCTCTGCAATCTCTTCCACAGGAGCCCTCTCGGGCTCAGCCTGTAAAACGACTTCCGTTTCTTCTAGAAGGCCCCATAGCCTTTACGAAGTGACACTAGGTGCACAGTGGGCTTTTCGGTGTGGACACGCACGTGTGTTAAGGGTGCTTGGTCAGAAGGGAAGCTAAGGACAATGTGGAGCCCAGGTACTTGGGGCGGAAGCACTAGGATGAATAGCGACCCCCACACCCGCTATCCCACGGGGTCCTTGGGGCCAGGTGGGCCTGGCTCCAGCGGGCAGCCCCACGGGTCCTTTGTGCTGCAGCAATGCTCCCGCCTGCAGTGGAGGCTGTGGGAGGTGGCACCTTCCCTACCCCCCCCCCCCCCATCCCTTCGTCATCCACAGAATCCTCAGCGGTTGCTTAGAGAAGAGGAGTTTTAGGGGTGAGTGACCAGGGCTCAGATGTGCGAGCTGCAGAATGAAGATCAAAGGAGCCCTGTGGTCTGCGCTTCCTGTGTGACTGGTGCCCCTGGGCAGGCAGCCCGTGAGTGCAAGCCCTGCCTCTTTGTCCTTCACAGTTCAGGGTCCGAAGGACCGGCCGGGACCCAAGCTAATGCTACTGAGGCCTGGGAGCTTTGAGGACAGTGCGTCCCCAGCAGCTCAGCTGTCCCTGTGCCAGTTGGGTTGCGGGAAAGAGATGGACCTGCTGGGCAGGCAAGGCACAGTGATCTGGAGAAGCCCCGTGTGACCACTCAGTGTCTTCCTCCAGGAGCCAAGCCTACTGTCACCAAGATGCCACCGTGTCACTCGGCACGCTTGCAAAGATGCCGCCTGGCTGTGGATTGGAGCAGCATGACCGTCCTCCAGACACTGGGGATGGCACCGCACGGTGGTCTCCGCTTGGCTGTTCCCCTTCATGTCAACACGAGGAGACGCATCTCTGCACAGACACCGCTCCTTAAAGCATCCAGAGCTCCTGCGCACCGACTCACGCTCCCCTGCCTGGCGTCTGCAGCTCAGCTCACCCGCCAAGACCCTCAGGGGCTCATGGGCCCTTTGGGGCAACCCCTTCCCAGAAGCCTGCCCTGGGTCTCCTTCACAGCAGCTGTCTGGGACACTTCATTGGTGGCAGAGACTCCCAGGAAGAACATTTGTGACCCAACCACCAAACGAGGGGGGTGTTGGCCACTGCGGAGCTGGGAGGAAGGGCTCTGACTTGCAGGGGTGTCTGTGCCACTTGACCCCTCAGACATGAAGAACTTGTTGCCACCCTGCCCTGGCTGAGAGAGCAGAGAAGGGCCTGGATGATGCCACAGGTCTCCGAGGGGAGATGGTCTCCCTTGCCCCGGGTCCTTCCCGTGGGCCCAAACAAAGACAGGCCCAGCTTCAAACGTGTGCGCAGGGTGCCGGGTGGCCAGCTGCCCAGGGATGGCCTCTGGTCCCCGCTTGGTGTGGTGATGGCACAGAAGTCCCTTCACTTGTGGGCGGAGCACAGGTGTCAGCAGAAGAGACTGCCTTTAAAGGCCGGTGTGTCCTCCCAGCTGTGTGACTGTGGGCAGTCCCTGAGATGGAGGATTTGTTTGTTCATCCGCACAGTGAGACCCAGTTGCCAGTGGAGGCCTGGGCAGGCTGTGGAAAGGCTCAGTGTCTGACATCCTGGCATCAGTGGACGCTGGGTGGCACACGGTGAACGGACAGGCACCGGATCCCTTCCTGTTCATCTCGTTTCACAGGGAGGATGAAGAGGGACCCAGCACGAAGGCCTTGAAGCAGGAAATGGAGGTGGAGGGAAATAGCCCAGATGTACTGGAGGTGCTGCATAATGCTGCCTGGGTCTGGTCCGTCAGCTTCCTGGGTGGGTGGGCATTTAGGACATGGCTGGGGACAGAATATTCACACCTAATGTTTGTAAGCACCAGGTCTCTTTGCTTTCTGTGTTTTTAAACTGTGACCATTTTGAAGCATAGGCCCAGTGGGCAAGTAGCTTGTCCCCATTTTATGGATGGGGAAACTGAGGCCCAAGGGACCACGCTCACTGCTACCAGTTAATGGCAGAGTAGAATGAGAGAGCTGATTTTCCGCTGTGCCACCTTCAGAGCCAGAGTCCTCCATCAAACCTGGGGAAAGACACATTCCCCGGGGATAAAAATCAGTACAATAAGTTTTTATTGTGTGATATTTAAGGTGAAATAAAGTTGAAATCATATTGAAGCAAAGTTGAGCATGAGTCAATTCTTTTAATTGAAAGGCATTTAAAATACATTGCAGTTGTATAGTTCTTTAAGAAACACTGGGATGAATCTTTTGTAAAGTGGCAAATCCTTTTGACATGCGAACAGTCACTCTTCATGTGTCTTAATGTGTGGATTTCATTTTTTCAAATATCACATTTCTTGAAGCAGGTCACGCCTTTGCGAAGGGTCTGGAAGGGAGCAGGTTTGACGATGGGGCACTTGCCTTTGCAGCCTGTGTATCAATTGCAAATCTTGCACATAAATCTCCTTAGGGATAACATGGGGAGAAATGCCAGTTACAGGTGGGGTCGGGGGTAAAGGCAGCAAATCACCTTGCCAAGTATGTACCTATGCAACAATCCTGCATGATCAGCACATGTACCCCAGATCCTAAAGTACAATAAAAAAAAAAATTCTGTAGCAATTTTTCTCTCCAATTTTCTTTCTTGGCATTTCAGTATGTTTACGGCTTGATCCCTACGAATGGTAAATCATCCCATAATCACCCAAAATGCCCCCAGGATGTGTCTCCCTCAGCAGTGACCCTCTCCCTTAATGACAGCAGCCAATTGCTGACTGTTTATTTGATGAGAGACACACGTCACCCAAAGCTTTTCAAAGAGCCAAGACAAAGTGCCAGCCTCGAGGTGGCTTCCTGCCCTGGCTCTGCTGGGCACCCTGGAGCTGGGGGCCATGATGGGGGTGGAGGCGCGGGTGAGCCCAGCCTGGCCTCGAACCTGCAGGGCTCATGCGTGCTATGGGCTCCTGATAGCTTAAAAAAATATATGGTACTTACCTCTCAGGTGACCTTTTACAATGGGATTCGAGAAAGCCAGCGGATTTTCATTTGAGAACTGTTTTAATCAATTTGGAAATGAATTTTGTTGATTTGATGCCAAGCTGTGGTTTTTGAGAGACCCAAATCTTACCTATCAGCCTGAGGCTTTGTGGCAAACCCATTCCACAATAAAAGCAGCGTTGACCACTTGAGGAGCCAAAGGAAGAACTGTGAGGCTTTATTTCCTGTTTTTATATCGATCAGTAACGTCCTTGGGGAGTCTTTGGGGTCCTAAAGTCTCTCAGGGAGTCTTGGAAACCCAGCTCGGTGTGTTTAAATGAGATCCCGGTGCAGTATTTCTTGTCCTTGGTAACTGCTGCCAGCCCAGCATGAAAGTGTCATGGTGGGGTCCTGGGATTTCACAGGTAAAGGGAATTCAGCTCACTTTACAGGTAGAGAAACTGAGGCCTACAGGGGAATGACGTGAATTTCTAAGCCGCTGAATGATCGAGAAAAGGTTAAACTGGGCCTCAGACTCCTAGGACTACAGCTATGCCCTTGCCTTTCGGGACAATCCTCTGTGACCTTATACCTCAGGGAGGCTTGACAACCACCAAGCAGCAATGCCACCGAGTCATCAGCTCCAGGCAGCAATGCCACCAGCCATCAGCTCCAGGCAGCAATGCCACCGAGTTGTCAGCTCCAGCCCCAGCCATCAGCTCCAGGCAGCAATGCCCCCAGTCATCAGCTCCAGGCAGCAATGCCGCCCAGCCATCAGCTCCAGGCAACAATGCCACCAGTCATCAGCTCCAGGCAGCAATGCCACCCAGCCATCAGCTCCAGGCAGCAATGCCACCCAGCCATCAGCTCCAGGCAGCAATGCCACCAGTCATCAGTTCCAGGCAGCAATGCCACCCAGTCATCAGCTCCAAAGCAGCCCAGCTACAAACCAAGGATACCTTTAACTTGTCAGTTCTCTGTGTCCTGGGTGCCTGGAACTGTAGTATTCATGGTACTATTTACCATGTGATACTGGCAGATGGGTTGATGGATGAGACAGATGGAGCAATGCTGGGACAGATTGTGGATCTACCACAGACTCCAGCAGGGACTCAGTCTCCTGGAGCAGCCACGGGGCGGCAGGGTCTGGGCTGCCCTCCCTGCTTCCTGCCAGTGTGCCCAGGCCCCATACACCTGGCTGACAGGGGCCATCCTGTTGGAGGAACGTGGCGGGCGGGGGGAGGGGGCCCCAGCCTCTGGGAGTGTGGGAAGCAGTGGAGGCTGCCCTGTGCTATAGTCTGAATGTAGGTGCCTCTCAAATGTGTACACTGGAACCTAAGCCCTATGTGACAGTGTTAACGGGTCGGGCCGTCTGAGAGGAGGCTGAGTGAGGGGCTTCCTCCTTTGTGAGCAGGATCCATGCCTTATAGTGGAGGCTGGACGGCATGCCCAGCCCCTTTCCTCTCCCACGCCCCTTCCTCTGAGGAAGCAGAGGCTGGGTCCTCACTGGCCCAGAACCAGCTGGTGTCTTGATCATGGACTTTTCAGCCTTCAGACCTAGAAGAAGTAAATTTCTATTGTCTACAAATTGCCCATTCAAAGGTATTTTGTAATAGAAATGTGAATGGACTGCAACACCTGGGCTTCCTTTGTCTCACCTGGTCAGAGCTCCTGGGTCAACCTACAAACGCTGTCTCCAGCTCCCCCTTGGACCTGGAGATGTGGCCCATTTCATGCTTTCTTCAGCCTCTGTCTGAACCCCTCAGGAGATCTCCCTTCAGAACTTTTATGGAGAAAGGACGAGGATGCTTTAAGCATTCTGTGTGACTTCTGCTGAAGCAGTGTACCAGGTCACACAAAGGTAACAGGCCATTTGATGCTTGGATGTCTTCCTCAGAACATCCTTGAATGCTCTTTCAAAAGCCTCTTCCCACCCCTTTGTCTTCCCGTCTCTCTGTCTCTGCCTTTGCACGGGAGCGTCCAAGCCTCTCAGTGAGTAACAATGCCTGGAGATACTTGAGATCCACCATTCGTGCCTTCACCACGCCTGTGGCCAAGGCAGTGGGGCTGCGTGGGGCTGTGAGTGGCTGTGCGTGGCCGCACGTGGCTGCGTGACATAAGGGAGCTGGAGCTGGGGCTGGGGTCGCATCTGAGGGCATCGACTGCTGGGATCTTGCCTCTAGACCATGAGCACGCCAATGTCTGTCTTATTCTGCCTGTGTTAGTCAGGTGAGGACCCGTGAGCATCGAAGTGTAGCCTGTGTTTGAAACGGAACGTGATGAAACTCTTCTCCTTGATAGGAATTGATTTTATTTGATTTGATTGTCCTCGAAGATCTCAAGCCCAGCAGTCACACAGCACATTGTTAGGTTTATGACGTCTCCTTCCTCAGCACCCTGACAGGAAAAAGACGACTTGATTCTCATTTGTTTTCTTTGCCAAAATAATGAAGACTATGATGAGTGTTTGTTTAATACGCACCTCCTACACTTTTCTTTTTGGAGGAGAAGGGCAAAGAAAGATCAAAGGAGGAGGAGCACCCATCACCTTCATGGAACAGGAGGGGCGCATGCATAATAGATGTGGCAGCCATGGGAACAGAAACCAGGGCACCATGGTACCAGGGCACCAGGGAACCAAGGAACCAGAGAACCAGGGAACCAAGAAACCAGGGCACCAGAGAACAGAGAACCAGGACACCAGGACACCAGAGAACCAGGGAACCAGGAAACCAGGGCACCAGGGCACCAGGGAACCAGGGAAACAGGAAACCAGGGCACCAGGAAACCAGGGACCAGGGAAACAGGGAACCAGGAAACAGGGAACCAGGGAACCAGGAAGCTAGGGCACCAGGGAGCCAGGGCACCAGGGCACCAGGGAACCAGAGAACCAGGGAACCAGGGAAGCAGGAAACCAGGGCACCAGGGAACCAGGGACCAGGGAACCAGGGAACCAGGAAACAGGGAACCAGGAAACTGGGGCACCAGGGAACCAGGGAACCAGAGAACCAGGGAACCAGGGCACCAGGGCACCAGGGAACCAGGGAAGCAGGAAACCAGGGCACCAGGGCACCAGGGAACCAGAGAACCAGGACACCAGGGAACCAGGGAACCAGGAAAACGGGGCACCAGGGAACCAGGAAACTGGGGCACCAGGAAACCAGGGAACCAGGGCACCAGGGAACCAGGGAACCAGGGAAGCAGGGAACCAGGGAACCAGGGAACCAGAGAACCAGGAAACCAGAGAACCAGGGAACCAGGGAACCAGAGAACCAGTGAACCAAGGAACTAGGAAACCAGGGAACCAGGGAACCAGGGCACCAGGGAACCAGGGAACCAGGGAAGCAGGAAACCAGGGAACCAGGGAACCAGAGAACCAGGGAAGCAGGGCACCAGGGCACCAGGGCACCAGGGCACCAGGGAACCAGGGAACCAGGAAACCGGGGCACCAGGGAACCAGGGAAACAGGGAACCAGAAAACTGAGGCACCAGGGAACCAGGGAACCGGGGAACCAGGAAACCGGGGAACCAGCGAACCAGAGAACTGGGAAACTGGGGCACCAGGGAGCCAGGGAACCAGGGTGCTGAGGAGGCAGGAGCAGGGAGGAGGGAGGGAGGGAGAGAGTGTGTAAGGGTGGGAGGAGGGAGGAGGAAGGAATGAAGAGAGAAAGGAAGGCAGGGAAGGAAGGGAGAGAGGGAGGGAGGGAGAGAGGGAAGGAAGAAAGAAAGGAGGGAAGAAAAGGAAAGAAAGAAGGAGGGAAAGCAGACAAAGAGGGAGGGAGGAAGGACGGAAGGAAGGAAGGGAAGGAGGGAGGGAGGAAGAGGAATTGGCATTAAACTCCTGCTGTGCCCAGGCACTCTTCTAGCAGGCAGGGCAGAGAGACTGTGACGGGTGGAGATGAAGGACAGTCCTCGTCATTTTGCCGTGAGAAAGGATGGAGCAGGCTGTGTAGAAGAGATGGGATCTGGGAAAAATGGGAAAAGGTATCAAAAGTTAGGAGGGAAGAAATATTTCCAGCAAGTCTACCACTGCCTCCTCCAATTCAACTAAGAGTGGTGATTTAAGGTAAGATTTATGTTTTTACTAACTGGTGCTTTGCTTTCATGTTGATATTGAAAGTGCATATCTTTTGAGTTACTTTTTATTTTTAGGGAGGAGAAACGCATTTTGCATTTTCCAGGTTCTTGGGAGCTGCTTCAGCACGCTAGAGTCTTTATGGATAAGAACCTCCCTCAGGTCCGAGGCGCTCCGAACCAGCGGTAGGGGCAGAAACGGACATCAGGGGACCCCGCGCACCTCCTGGGAAATGGAATCAGCCTTCACAGCACCAGGAGCCAGGGGTGGGCTGCCGTGTCTGTGAGGTTTTAAAAAGGAGAGTGCACACAATTCTTCTGGAACCTGTTCTGATTCCTCCTAATTTTTGTTCACATGAGATAATATCCACCTGGAAAAAGTCTTGATGGAAAGCCAAGGACCCCTTCTGGCTGCCAGAAACCAGAATGCAGCGTCTTCGGCGTGCGCCGGATACAGGGCTGGGATGGAGGGGCCCAGTCCACGCCCAGCCAGGGCCTGCAGGGACAGTGGGGTGAGTGCAAAGACGCTGGCTTGTGTGTGCGTGTGGGTGCATGCGGGCGGGAGGAGGCTTACTCTGGGGTTCTGTGGGTCTGTGCTGGCCACACAGATGCGCTGTGGTCACTGAGCTGTGGTCTCTGGGACAGAGGTCTGGTACCGCCGAGTGCCAGGGAGCCAGCGAGAAAGGACACGGGTCTCGGGGGCTTCCCTCTCTTATTTCAGCTGAAACAGAACTTCACGTTGGAAAACAACACTGATTCGGGCTGTGTGCAGCCAGCACGCGCTGCTAGGGGAGTCCTCCTTCCATGGGGGCTTCACTGGTTTCCCTGAAGCACAAGCCACCTCCAAGTGTTAGATTTTGGACTCCGTGCGACGTGTGTGGGACTTGGACTCTGTGCCATGTGTGTGGGACTCCACATGTGCCGTGTGGTGTCTCCGTGTGACCCTTGTGGCTCTGAGGCTGGCGGGGCTTTGCTTATTGCCCCTTTGTTTCAGTCTGGGCATCGGCCCGTCACCGACCCTTCCCTGCCTTGCCCTGGGGGACTTTGCCACTGTTCTCACCACCAGCCACCTGCAAAGCCTGGGTGGAAGGCGCTACGTCAGCACGGCTGGGGCTGTGCGTTCAGTGACAAAGCCATGAATGGGAACTGGGTGTTCAGGACACACAGGATGGGAGGAGTGTCCTACCAGGGGCCCCAGGGCTCAGGATGCACATGAGGATGGGGAGAGTGTCCCACCAGAGGCCCATGGTTCAGGGCTCACAGGAGGACGGGAAGAGTGTCCCACCAGGGCCCCGGGGCTCAGGGCTGTGGTAACCATCCCATCTCTGTGTTCTTTCCAGCTTGACTTTCATAGGTCTGAGTATCAGTTTATCTACAAAATGAGGAAGGTTTAGGTCACATTATCTGCTAGGAGTCATGGAGCAATGATGGATGTGTTTACAATTTTAAAGTGCAAGGTGCCTGGACTTTATTTTCGGTAATGTGATGGATTTGCTTTTCAAAAAAAACTAGCTCCGGTACAACACGCTTAACATGCCAGATAGATGAAAAGAAACAAAACCTCTTTTACTGAATGACTGAGTTTGAGGAAAAATAACAGAATTCATCAGAGTCAGAAACACATTGAGAAAAGAAAGGTGTGCGTTTAAACTGGCACTCCTTCCTGAAGTATCTGCTAGCACCCGTGGTCCCGGTCATCTGACTTTCAGCGGACCTCACGCTCGAAGGAAACAGAGCCTGAGGCCCGTGCGGGCAGCCAGGACATGGTACCCGAATCAGTGGAACAGAAACTTCTGCCCACAGACGGTGGCTGAAGCCTCAGCTCTGAGAGTAGCACAAGAAAAGTTTTCCCTCAGAATTCCCAGCCATAAGCCCGTGCTCCTGGGCTTTGAGGTCCAAATGTACACTACATATATGATTTTTAAGAAAGATAAAAATTGGAGTATCTCAGAATTGATAGTACTCCTGAATTCTTGGAAGAAACAAAATAAAATCCTCTTTGAAGAAACTCACTTTTAAGTTCTCAAAGAATTACTATAGATGAAATACAAAGATGCATGGGCTCATAATCAAAACCAAGAAACATGCAGGAAATAAGACGTGAGACAAAGAGTCAACTCCGAAGAACTGAAGATACAGAAAGTATTAGATACAGAACAGAAAAGAAGAATGTTTAATACATTGAAGGAAATAAACGAGGATATTAAAAGTGTGAGAAAGGAACATAAGGTTGTCAAAATTGACCAGGAAGATTTCAAAACCGCTCAAAAGCCCTAGAATTTTTAAACATATATTTGAAATGAGACTCAACAGAAAAGGTAAGCAGCACATTTGATACAACTGCAGACAGATTCAAGGAGCTGGAAGACAAAGCTGAAGAAATTGCTCAGAATGCAGTGCTGGAAGAAAAAAAGAGAAAGGAAATATATACTAAGAGGCTGTAAGGATCAAGTGAGGATAATTGACACATTTATGATGAGAATTACAGAATAGTTATGGGAACAAGTGGAGACAGATTCAGAATTTTCCAGAATGGACAAAATGTAGCATCCTGAGAGCTGGGAAGCCCCCCAAATTATGGATGTTTTATAGATATGGAGAACCAAATTTAAAATTTATCTGGAAAGTCAAAAAAATAGAATGGCCAAATCATGTGTGAAAAAGACGAATAAAGTTAGAGGAGTGACACTACTCAATTTTAAGACATTCTAAAGATGCAGTGATGAAGGAAGCGTGCTGTCACAGAAAGGGTGCCCACCAGAGAATCTAGAAATAAACTCACACAAATATGGGTATTTGGTTTTTTACACTGTTACAAAGGCAATTAAAGGAGAAAAGAAGATGTCTTTTCAAAAATTGTATTGGAACAATTGAACAACCATATGCAAAAAGTTAAATAAATAAAAAGAGACTTGACCCTTACATCTTTTATAAAATGAAACCAGATCTTAGAACTAAATGTAAAACACAAAACTAAAAATGTTTGGAAAGAAGTAGAAGAAATTCTTTGTGACCTGGGATTAGGTAAAGAGCTGGTAGATATGACTCCAAAAGCATGTTTGATAAATCAAACAAAATCATTCTTGGACTTAATCAAAAGTAGAATATTTTCCTTTGCAAGACACACTACTCACCAAATTAAAAGATAGCCTACAGACAGAGAGAAAATATTTGCAAGTCACATATCTAATAAAAGACTGGTATCTGAAAACTCTGAAAACGCAACAGTAGGAAATAAGCAACAGACGTCACCAAAGAGAATATATGGAAAGCACCTTAGCAGGTGAAAAGATATACAGCATCGTTAGCCCTTTGGGAGATGCAATTTAAAGCCGCCGTGGGATATGACTGCACACCTATGAGCATGCCTGCAATATGACAGGTTCCAAACACTCAGTGCTGGCAAGGATGGGGAGCAACTGAGGCACTGGTGCATTGCGGGTGGAAATGAAAAACGCCACAGATGCCCTGGAAGACAGGTCACTCCTGACAAAGTTAGCCACATGACCTGCACATCAAAAAGAAACAAACACGGTAGAAATGGACAAAGGACATGAACAAGTGTTTCACAGAAGACATGAATAGAAGCATGAATAGTAAAAAGGGAAGAAAAAAAAAGAAAGAAGATAATCTCGTTAGTAATCAGAAAAATATAAATTAACCTTTCTCCAGTTTACAAAAAAAAAGTGCAGCTTACTGCCAGTGCTCATTTGCTTTTACATAAACACGCTCTTTGAGGCTGAAGGAAATATGACTGATTCTCAATGTGAAATTAAATAGAAAAACTGTTTTTGGAATTATCTCTAAACAGAACTAACATCAGAATAATCCAAATCATCAGAATCATCTATTTTGGAAGACTTGGATTCATCAAATGAATCTTTGGCCAATAACTGTTTAAGAACGGTGTTAACATTACATGTAGGTAGGTATGCTACGTTTTCTAGGATTTGACATTTTCAGCAATCAAGAATTATTATATTTTGTAAATGGAAATACTGCTACTAAAAACAGAATGGTGGCAAAGGTGTCTTGGGGTAAATGCTGCAACCACAAGTACCATCAGCGAGTCTTCTTGGGGCAAATGGGAAAAGGGAGATAATAATTCACATGCACCTGATTACCAAAATTAAACAACCTGACAATAAATATTATGAGGATACAGAGTAAGTAGAATTCTCAGAACCTCATGTCATGAGAATTCAGTAGTAAAAGTCCCTTTTGAAAAGCACTTGGTATTATCCACTACTAGGTTGAATAAGTCCCTCCAAAAAATACTTCTGTCTTAACCCCTAGTAACTATGAATGTTACCTTATTCACAAAAGTTTCATGAAAGGATCTTTGCAGATAAATCAAGTTAAAGATCTTGAGATGAAATCTTCCTGGATTTGGAGTCCAGCCTGAATCCAGAGACAAGTGCCCTTAGGAGGACAGGACACCGTGACAAGGGAAAAGCTGTGTAAAGATGGAGGCAGAGGTTGCAGCAATGCAGCCACAACCCAGGGATGCCTGGAGCCACCAAAAGCTGGAAAAAACAAGGAAGCATTCTCCTCTGGAGGCTTCAGAGGGAGCAGCTTAAATTTCTGACTCTGCATCCAGAACTGAGAAACAACACATTTTTGTTCTTGGGAGCTACCTACTTTGTGTGATTTGTTATGACCACCCCAGGAAACTACACCTCTACTCATGTTGAAGATTTTTGCATTTCCAATGATACCATGATTCTACTTTTAGGTAAAGTCCCATTTTGAAAAACACTGACTAATTTTTTTTAACTGTGTTCCACTGTGTATTGGCTCTACCATAAAGAACCATCTGAGACTGGGTAATTTATAAAGAAAAGAGGTTTAATGGGCTTATGGTTCTGTAAGCTGTATAGGTTTCTGCTTCTGGGAAGCCCTCAGGAAACTTACAATCATGGCTGAAGGCAAAGGGGAAGAAATCATGTCTTCACATGGCTGGCAGGACAGAGAGAATGAGCAAATGGGGAGGTGCTACACACATTTAAACAAGCAGATCTCAGGATAACTCACTATCACAAGAACAGCAAGGGGGAAGTCAACTCCCATGATCCAATCGCCTCCCGCCAGTTCCCTCCTCCAACACTGGGAATTACAATTTGACATGAGATTTGGATGAGGACACAGAGCCACACCATATCACACTGGAAGAAGACATTTCACATTACGATTCGGTACTGAGATGTAGGTAGCTGGAACAAAAGTGCTACTGCTGCTTCAGGGATGCTCTTTGTATCCTGTTCTCTTACGCTTCATTCTACACCTTTTTCATTAAAAAAGAGAGTTCTGGTTGTATTTCACAAAATTGAATTATTAATCCACTCTGGATAACAACTCACAGTTTGAAAACACTGTGCTAAAATACCCTTGCACATGTGTACATCAGGACCTGAAATTCAGGAGTGCTCATGACTCGAATGTTTATTATGTAAATCAGTGGAAACAACACAACGTCCATCTGTAGCTGAAACACATACGTAGACAAGGCAAATGAAGGTGACCGGAACATGAAAACAGAGTGGAAATGGATGAAGTACAGCTCTTTGAATCAACATGAATAAATCTCAAAAGCATAATAGTGACTGATAAAAGGAAGTCATGGAAGAGCACATAAGTGGTGTATTTGCATAAAGGTCAAAAAGAGGGAAAAGAAAATCGATTGGTACTTGGTGACACAATCATATGTAGGGAAACGTCTTTAAAAGGCAAGAGACGATAAAGCAAAGTCCAGGCTGGAAGTCAGTGCTGTGCCCCGGCGGGGGGGGGGTGGCGGTGGG
>CAUYQU010056493.1:0-22552 GCA_963574635.1 Cheracebus regulus
TTTATCAGAGACAAGAATTGCAACTCCTGCTTTTTTTTTTTTTTTTTGCTCTCCATTTGCTTGGTAAATCTTCCTCCATCCCTTTATTTTGAGCCTTTGTGTATCCTTGCATGTGAGATGGGTTTCCTGGATACAGCACACCGATGGGTTTTGGATTTTTATCCAGTTTGCCAGTCTGTGTCTTTTGATTGGGGTGTTTAGCCCATTTACATTTAGGGTACATATTGTTATAAGTGAATTTGATCCTGCCATTTTGATGCTAGCTGGCTGTTTTGCCCGTTAGTTGATGCAGTTTTTTCATTGTGTTGATGCTCTTTACCATTTGGCATGTTTTCGGAGTGGCTGGTACTGGTTGTTCCTTTCTATGTTTGGTGCTTCTTTCAGGAGCTCTTGTAAAGCAGGCCTGGTGGTGATGAAATCCCTGAGTAATTGCTTGTTTGTAAAGGATTTTATTTTTCCTTCACTTGTGAAGCTTAGTTTGGCTGGTTATGAAATTCCGGGTTGAAAGTTCTTTAAGGATGTTGAATATTGGCCCCCACTCTCTTCTGGCTTGTAGGGTTTCTGCTGAGACACCTGCTGTGAGTCTGATGGGCTTCCCTTTGTTGTTAAGCCGATCTTTCTCTCTGGCTTTTAGCATTTTCTCCTTTGTTTCAACCCTGGTGAATCTGACGATTATGTGCCTTAGGGTTGGTCTTCTTGAGGAATATCTTTGTGGTGTTCTCTGTATTTCCTGGACGTGAATATTGGCCTGCCTTGCTAGGTTGGGGAAGTTTTCCTGGATAATATCCTGAAGAGTATTTTCCAGCATGGATTCTTTCTCTCCATCACATTCAGGTACACCTATCAGACATTGATTAGGTCTTTTCACATAGTCCCATATTTCTTGGAGACTTTGTTCATTCCTTTTTACCCTTTTTGTTTTATTTAATTGAGTTGATCTTCGACCTCTGATATCCTTTCCTCTGCTTGGTCAGTTCAGCTGTTGAAACTTGCATATGCTTCACAAAGTTCTTGTGTTGTGTTTTTCAGCTCCATCAATTCACTTATATTCCTCTCTAAGTTGTTTATTCTCATTAGCATTTCATCAAATCTTTTTTCAAGGTTCTTAGTTTCTTTGCATTGGGTTAAAACATGTTCTTTTAGCTCAGAGAAGTTTCTTAATACCCACCTTCTGAAGCCTGTTTCTGTCAATTCATCACACTCATTCTCCATCCAGACTTGTTTCCTTGCTGGTGAGGAGTTGTGATCCCTTGTTGGAGGAGAGGCATTCTGGTTTTGGGTTTTTTCATCCTATTTGCTCTGGTTTCTTCCTATCTTTGTGGATTTATCCACCTGTCATCTTTGTAGTTGTTGACTTTCAGATTAGGTCCCTGAGTGGACATCCTTTTTGTTGATGATGAAGTTATTTCTTTCTGTTTCTTAGTTTTCCTTCTAACATTCAGGCCTCTCTGCTGTAGGACTGCTGAAGTCCACTCCAGGCCCTGCTTGCCTGGGGATCACCTGCAGCAGCTGCAGAACAGTAAGGGTTGCTGCCGGTTTCTTCTTCACTATCTTTGTTCCAGAAGGATACCTGCCCCATGTCAGTCTGAGCTCTCCTTTATGAGGTGACTCTTTGGATATACGAGGGTCAGCTGAGCTGTGAGCTCTGTTGTTCATTCAGAGCTGCTGGGCAGGTACATTTAAGTCTGCTGCAGCAGAACTCATACCCCCCCCCCTTTTTTCCCCCAGGTGCTCTGTCCCAGGGAGTTAGGGCTTTATTTATGAGTTTCTGTTGTGCTGCTACCTTTTTTCAGGGCTGCCCTGGCCAGCGAGGAGGCAGCCTAGTCACTGTCTGCTTGCAGAGGCTTTGCTGAGCTACTGTGGTCTCCACTCAGCTGCTGTGTGAACTTCCCTGCAGTCCTGTTTATAAGGGTATAGTTAGAACTGCCTTGCCAATGGTGGCCCACCTCTGTAATGGCGGGCTGCCTCAGCAATGGCGGACTACATTCGTAATGGTGGACTGCCTCGGTAATGGCCGATGCCCCTCCCCCACAGAGTTGGACCATCCCAGGTTCAGCTGTGCTTGCTGTGAAAATTTTAATCCAGAGTGTTTCAGATTGCTGTTTTTTTGTGGGGGTGGGACCAGCCGAGCCTGATCACCTGGCTCCCGGCCTCAGATTCCCCCTTTTTTTTTTTTTCATTTGAATGGGCAACTGTCTCCCAAGTGTTCCAATCACCTGTTGAAAAGGTGCCGGGATCTGTGTGATTTACTGTGCGGTGACCCACTGCGCCAGCTGAAACAGCCGTTCTGAGATTCATGGTGCTTTTTTGCCCAGAAATCTCCTGGCCTGGCTGCCTGTTTCAGTCCCCTTATTTATCAGTTGAATGGGTGACTCTGACTCCCAGGAGCTCCAATTGCCAGCTAAAATGGTGCCCGGACCCGTGTATTTTGTGTGGAGACCCGCTGCGCCAGCCAAAACAGGCACACTGGCCAAAACAGCTGCACTGGCAATCCATGGGGCTTCTCGGCCTGGGAATCTCCTGGTCTGTGGGCAATAAAAGTCCATCTGGAAATGCAGCATCCACTCACCCTCCACGCTTTCACTGGGAGCTGCAATCCTGAGCTGCTCCTAATCAGCCATCTTGGATTGGTCTCCAGGGTTGCTCTTCTTGAGGAATGTCTTTGTGGTGTTCTCTGTATTTCCTGGACTTGAATATTGGCCTGCCTTGCTAGATTGGGGAAGTTTTCCTGGACAATATTCTGAAGAGTGTTTTCCAGCTTGGATTCATTCTCTTCATCACATTCAGGTACACCTATCAACCGTCGATTAGGTCTTTTCACGTAATGATTTTTCTTAGAGGCTTTATTTCTTTTCACTCTTGTTTCTCTAATCTTGTCTTCTCTTTTTACTTCATTGAGTTCATCTTCAATCTCTGATGTCTTTTCTTCTGCTTGGTTGATTTGGCTATTGAAACTTGTGTATGCTTCACGAAGTTCTGGTGTTGTGTGTTTTCAGCTCCATCAGTTAATTTATATTCTTCTCTAAGGTGTTTATTCTCGTTAGCATTTCATCAAACCTTTTTTCAAGGTTCTTAGTTTCTTCGCATTGGGTTAGAACAAGTTCTTTTAGCTCAGAGAAGTTTGTTATTACCCAGTTTCTGAAGCCTGTTTCTGTCAATTCACCAGACTCATTCTCCATCCAGCCTTGTTCCCTTGCTGGTGAGGAATTGTGATTCCTTAGAAGAGGAGAGGCATTCTGATTTTGGGTGTTTTCATCCTTTATGTGCTGGTTTCTTCCCATCTTTGTGAATTTATCTACCTGTGGTCTTTGTAGTGGGTGACTTTTGGAGGGGGTCTCTGAGTGGACGTCCTTTTTGTTGATGATGAAATTATTTCTTTCTATTTTTTAGTTTTCCTTCTAACAGTGAGGCCCTTCTGCTCTAGGACTGCTGGAGGTCACCTGTGGTGGCTACAGAACAGTAAAGTTTGCTGCTAGTTTCTTCTTCTCTTATCTTCATTCCAGAAGGATACCTGCCAGATGTCACGCTGAGCTCTCCTTTATGAGGTGTCTCTTTGGATATATGGTGGTCAGGAAGCTACTTGAGGAGACAGTCTGTCCCTTATAGGAGCTCAGTTGCTGAGCTGTGAGGTCCGTTATTCCGTTCAGAGCTGCTGGGCAGGTACGTTTAAGTCTGCTGCAGTGGAACTTATAACTACCTTTTTTCCCAGGTGCTCTGTCCTGGGAAGGTGGGGCTTTATTTATAAGTTCCTGATGTGCTGCTGCCTTTTTTCAGAGATACCCTGCCCTGCAAGGAGGTAGCCTAGTCACAGTCTACCAGCAGAGGTGTTGCTGAGCTGCTGTGGGCTCTGCCCAGCTGCTGTGTGAACTTCCTTGCAGTTTTGTTTATAGAGGTATAGTTAGAACTGCCTCAATAATGGCAGACTGCCTCAGTAATGGTGAACTGCCTCGGTAATGGTAGATTGCCTTGGTAATGGTGGACTGCCTCGGTAATGGCGGACAGCCTTGGTAATGGCGGACGCCCTTCCCCTCACAGAGCTGTATCATCCTGAGTCCAATCGTGCTTGCTGTGAAATTCTCAATCCAGAGCATTTCAGATTGCTGGTCTTTGTGGGGGTAGGACCCACAGAGACAGATCACCTGGCTCCCTGTTTCATTCCTCTTCTTTTCAGTTGAATGGGCGGCTCTGTCTCCCAGGCATTCCAGGTGCCAGTTGAAACGGCCACCCAGGTTTGTGTGAGTTTTTGTGCAGAGACACACTGCGCTGGTTGAAACAGCCATGCTGGAAACTCGTGGCGCTTTTCAGCCCAGGAATCTCCTGGTCTGTAGGCAGTAAAAACTTGTTTGGAAATGCAGTGATCACTCACCCTGTGCATTGTTCTCACTGGGAACTGCACTCCAGAGCTGTTCCTATTTGGCCATCTTGGATCCCTCCAATTCTTGGGTCTTAAGGGAGCCCCCTCCAATCACTGGTGCTGTGCCTGCCTTTTGTTAGTCTCAAAGGGGGCTCCAGAGAGCTGTGCTCCTTGCTCCCTTTGGGGTAGTCCAGGCCAAAGATTAGGTCACCAGGAGACCCACAGCTCTCAGGAGACCCACTGAGGTTCTCTGTGCTTGGCAGAATCACAGCAGGTTGTGGGGTATATCTGTGGTGGTCCATTGATGCAGTAGGTCAAGTACAGGGCATCTCTGGGCAGGGCAATGTTGCTGTGAATATGCAGCTGGTGTAGTGCCATGCCTGGGTTGTTTTTTTTTTTTTTTTTTTGCCAGCAGTCAGCAGTGGGACCTGCCCAGCTCCACCTACTATAGGGTCTCCTTCTGATGAATGCCCCAGAATTTAGCCTGACCAGCTTTTGTCCCAAGCCTCCTGCACCCAGATTGCTGGGCTGTTAGGTCATGAGGCTCCCCTGGGGAGATGCTGTGGCTGCCAGACAGGCCACACCCCTCCCAGACTGGCCCAGCAGGAGTCACAAGGCACATCCAGCTCCTGTGTCAGCCCAGGAACCCATGCCTCACTCTTCCCAGCACTTTGAGAGTACGGGTTCTTTCTTCACCTAAGTTCTGGCCACAGATCTCAGCTGAGTACTCCTGGGCTGCATGCTTTAACCCTGGGGGGATAGGACTGGCTCCAGTGGCTTTGTTCTCTGGCTCCTCCAGGTTGAGTACCAGCCTTGTAGGGGTAGGGGGTTGGGGACGGGGCTCAAGGTCTTCTCAGGACACCAACAAAAATGCTCTAGTGGTAGTTGCCAGCAAAAGCACTCTGCTGGGGGCAGTGGAGGCTGTGCTGTGTGCCCACTCCTATGATTGTGGCCAGGCAGGGACTCTGGGATGGGTCAGTGGAAAGGTGGGTACACAAGTCAGATGTGCCCTGATCATGCAGGAAAGACAGTCCTGCTGTCTCCAGGTGCAGTAACCAACAAAGGTTATTAGCCTTATAGAGAAATACGTAGAGCCTTGGCGGGTGAGCACCTATGGTCATGTTTTGTTACAGCTGTCCCTCTGCAAAATCCCCTGGGTTCCACAGAGGTTCAAACTCTATCTCTGTTGACTCTGCAGGCAGCTCCCCCTGCCAACTCATGTGTCCATGAGGGTCATTGGATCTCCTGCAGCTAGGATCTCGAAGATCTGCAGTGAGAGTGGGCTGGTCTGCAGTTACTTCACTCACCCCTTTCTTAGGAGTTGTTCAGGGCCAGGAATAAGTTCCAGAGCTTGGCAACCCCATGCAGGGTTATCAGCTTCCTCTCTCTTCAGCCCTGGTATCTGCATCATCTCTCCATTGACTTTCTTCCCAAAGATCTGTTCAGAGTATAATGGTTTACTCTATATTTTGGTCTCTCTTGGTGGAAGATGCTCTTCCTGGTTGCATCTACTTGGCTGTCTTGTCCCTCTCTTGTACTTTTTAATTAAATTTATTACTAAGTATTTTATTTTTTGGACACTGTTTTAAATGGAATTTTTAAAATTTCATTTTTGAATGGTTCATTGACGGTATATATAAATACAACTGAGTTATATATTGATCTTTTATCCTGCAACCTTGTTAAACTCATTTATTAGTTTTGATAGTTTTTTAGTGGGTTCCCTGAGATTTTCTATATACAAAATGATGTCATCTGCACAAATAGTTTTATTTCTTCCTCTTCAGTCTGGGTACGTTTTCTTGACTAGTTGTTCTGGTTAGAACTTTTGAGTACAATGTTGAATAGATGTGGAAAGAATAGACATCCTTGCCATGTTCTTGATCTTGGGGAAAAGCATCCAGTCTTTTACTTACTTACTTACTTATTTTTTCCACCTAACCAGTGTGCTATAGCATCCAGTCTTTCACCATTAAATATGATGATATTGTGGAACTTTCACTGGGATCTCTTATCAAATTGAGGAAGTTCCCTTTTAGTCCCAGTTTTGTTTTGTTTGTTTTAACCATAAAAGGGTGTTGGATTTCCTTTTCTCTATTAAGATGATCATGTAGCTTTTGTTCTTGATTCTATTAACATGGTATATCACATAGATTAATTTTCAAAAAAAAAAATTTTTTTTTTTTTTGAGACGAAGCCTCACTCTTGTCACCCAGGCTGAAGTGTAGTGGCACAATATCGGCTCACTGCAAACTCCACCCCTGGGTTCAGGCAATTCTCCTGCCTCAGCCTACTGAGTAGCTGGGATTACAGGCACCTGCCACCGCACCCAGCTAATTTTTGTACTTTTAGTAGAGACAGGGTTTCACCATCTTGGCCAGGCTGGTCTTGAACTCCTGACCTCTTGATCCACCTGCCTCAGCCTCCCAAAGTGCTGGGATTACAGGCATGAGCCACTGCACCTAGCTGATTTTCAAATGTTAAAACAACTTTGCATCCATCCATAGAATAAACACCACTTCATCATGGTGTATAATCCTTTTAATATGCTGCTACATTTGGTTTACTAGTATCCTGTAGAGGCTATTTACATCTACAGGCATACCTCAGAGATATTGCAGGTTCAGTTCCAGACAACCCAATAAAGTGAATATTGCAATAAAGTGAGTGACAGAATTTTTTTTTGTTACCCAGTGCATATAAAAGTTATGTTTACACTATACCGTAGCCTACTAAGTGTATAATAGCATTGTGTCTAAAAACAAAACAATGTACATTTCTTAATTAAAAATATTTTACTGCTAAAAAATGCTAATGTTCACCTGAGCCTTTAGTGAGTCGTAATGTTTTTGCTGCTGGAGAGTCTTGCTTCAGTGTTGACTGCTGACTGTTAGGGTGGTGGTTGCTGAAGTTTGGGTGGTTGTTGAAATTTCTTAAGATAAGACAACAATGAAATTTGTGACATTGATTGAACCTTCCTTTCACAGAAAATCTTTCTGATGTTGTATGATAGCATCTTACCCACAGTAGAAATTGGGGTTGATTTTCTTAAACCCTGCCTCTGCTTTATCAACTAATTTTATGGAATATTCCAAATCTGTTGTTATCATTTCAACTACGTTCACAGCATTTTCACCAGGAGGATTTCATCCCAAGAAAACATTTTCTTTGCTAATCCCTAAGAAGCAATGCCTCAATCCATTCAAGTTTTTTGATGAGACTGCAGTATTCAAACACATCTTCAGGCTAATTCTAGTTCTCTTGCTGTTTCTACATTTGCAGTTACTTCCTCCACTGAAGTTTTGGATCCCTCAAAGTCACCCATGAAAGTTGGAATCAACTTCTTCCAAACTCCTGTTCATGTCAGTATTTGACCCCCTCTCATGAATCATGAATGTTCTTAATGGAATTTAGGATGGTGGATCCTTTTCAGAAGGTTTTCAATTTACTTTGCCCAGGTCTATCAGAGAAATCGCTATCCATGACAGCTATAGCCTTATGAAATGTTATTTCTTAAATAATAAGACTTGAAAGTCTGAATTAATCCTTGGTCATGGCCTGAAGAATGAATATTGTGTGAGCAGCATGAAAATATTATTCTTGTACATCTCCAGCAGCAATATTTTGAAAGGAATCCTTTTTTTCTGAGTAGTAGGTCTCAACAGTGGGTTTAAAATATTTAGTAAACCATGCTATAAACAGATATGCTGTCATCCAGGCTTAATTTTTCTATTTAAAGAACACAGGCAAAGTAGATTTAGTATAATTTTTAAGGGTCCAAGGATTTCTGGAATGGTAAATGAGCATCGGCTTCAACTTAAAGATACCAGCTGCAATAGTCCCTAACAGAAGAGTCAGTCTATCCTTTGAAGACAGGTGTGGACTTCTCTTCTCTACCCATGAAAGTCCCAGATGGCATCTTCTTCCATTTTAGGCTAGGTGCCTAAAATCAACAGAAGGCTGTTTTGTCTACATTAAAAATCTGCTGTTTAGTGTAGCACCTTCCCCAATGATCCTAGATTTTCTGGTTAACTTGCTGCAGCTTCTGTATTAGCACTTGATGCTTCACCTTACACTTTCATGTTATGGAGATGGCTTCTTTCCTTATACCTCATGAATAACCTCTTTTGTCTTCAAACTTTCCTTCTGCAGCTCCTCTCTGCTCTGTCTTCATAGAATTGAAGAGAGCTATGGCCATGCTCTGAATTAGGATTTTGCTTAAGGAAATATTGTAGTTGGTTTGATCTTCTGTCCAGACCATTAAAACCATTAAAACTTTTTCCATATCAGCAATAAGGCTGTTTTGTTTTCTTATCATTTGTGTAATCAGTGGAGCAGCACAGTTAATGTCCTCCAAGCGCTTTTCTTTTGCATTCACAACTTGGCTAACCGGTGCAAGAGGCCTAGTTTTTGGACGATCTCAGCTTTCAACATGGCTTCCTCGCTTATTTCTAGCTTTCAATTTAAAGTGAGAGATATGTGACTCTTCCTTTCACTCTAACACTTAAGAGGCCATTGTAGGATTATTAATTGGCCTTATTTCAAAATTGTTGTGTCCCAGGGAATAAAGAGGGCTGAGGAGAGGAAAAGACAGCAGAAGGACCAATGGATATAACAGTCCACATGCACACATGCACGCATACCCACACAATCTATCATTTAAGTTCATCTTCTCATATGTGTGTAGTTTGTGGTGCCCCCAAACAATTACAATAGCAACATCAAAGACCAATGAACCCAACAGATATTCTAATAAAAAAGTTTGAAATAATGCAAGAATTACCAAAATGTTAATGCAGAAACATGAAGTTAGCACGTGTTGTAAAAATGGCACTGTGAGACTTGCTTGATGCTAGGTTGACACAAATCTTGAATGTATGAAAAACACAGTATCTACAAAGTGTAATAAGATGAAGTATGCCTATATATTCACCAGAAATATTGCTGTTTAGCTTGTCTTGTTTTCCCTCGTTATGTCTGTCTGGCTTTGATATCAGAGTAATGCTGGCTTCATAGAATAAATTGAGAACTGTTCCCTCTTCTTTTTGAAAGAGTTTGTGAATGATTGATACTAATTCTTCTTTAAATGTCTAGTAGATGTTCAATAGTGTATCTGAATTTCATCTATTCAGAATATCAGCATGAGACTCAATTGAGACATACAATTTACATTAATTTCCTGGGGATTTTGTAATAAAGTACTATAAATTGAGTGGTTTAAACAGTAATTTTTTACTGTTTTGAAGGCTAGATGCCTAAAAGTCAAGGTGTTGGCAGGGCTGGTTTTTTCTGAGGACTGTGAGGGGTTATCTGCTTCATGCCTCTCCTAAATTGTGGTAGCTTCAGGCACCCTTTGGTTTGTGAATGGTTTCTCATATCTGCACATCATCTTCCTTCTCTATGTGTCTGTCTCTGTGTCATTTCCCCTTTTAATAAGGACATCAGTCACACTGGATTAGGGCTCATCCTAATGATCTCATTCTGATTTGCTTACCTCTGTAAAGACCTGACTTCTAAATAATGTAACATTCTGATGTATTGGGGGGTAGGACTTAATATGTCTTTCTTACCAGTGGACAGAATTTGACTCATTGCAGTTTATGCAGATGCAGTTAGTTAAGGTGAGGTCATAATGGATTAGAGTGGGCTATAAATTCAATATAACTAGCGTCCTTATATGAGGAGGCAGAGAAGAAAGACAGACACATGCGGAGAGTAATGCCAAGTGAAGACAATGGCAGAGATTGGAGTGAGGCATCTAACAAGCCAAGCATTGTGAACAACCACAGACATGAGAAAACAAGTCTTCTTCAGAGCCTCTATTCTCTGTCTTCTCTTCTTCCAGGTCAATGAATGTACTTCATCATTAAACTTTTTTAACCCCTTTACCTTTTTTCTTTGTGGTTCAGTTTGGACATATTTTATTGACCTGTGCTCAAGTTCACTGATCCCTTCTTGTGTGTGTCCAATTTGCTGTAAATCCCATTCAATTAATTTTTGATTTTAGATACTTTTTGGTTTTAGGATTTTTCCCTCTACTTTCTGGACCTCTTCTGAAAATTCCCATGGTTTTACTTATTATATCTACATTTCTCTGTATACATTTTTAAAACACTCATACTTATTTTGAAGATTTTTTCTGCCAGTTCCAACGTCTATGTCACCAGTGGGTCTGCTTTTTAAAATTTTTGAAAATAGTCAATAAAATAGACACTTTGTTAGATGTGGTCAATTTCCATTTTGTAGTTGGCTTTAGAAATAGCTCTAAGGTCTTAGAAATGGTCTTTATTTCTACACATGCCCTTCTTGGATTTCAACATAAAGCTGACAGTGTTTATCAAGCCCCTTCAGATTTGAACTTCGACCTCTGTTTATGGTGCTGAGCAACTGCTGAGACAGCTGCTCTGATCTTTCTGCTTTTTGGTGGTGGTTTTTCTCTGAGCTTCTTGGAGTTTCATCCTGAGCACACAATTTAATCAGCCAATCATGTGAGGAAAGTTTGTATGTAGATTTGGGGGCTTCTTTCTCCAACTCCCAGCAGTCTAGGATTTCCTCCCCCAATTTCCAGCCTCTGTTTTCTCTCAAATTAGATCTCTTGACTCCTCAGTCTAATATTACTCATCACCAACTGCCTGAACTGTATCTACCTCCAGTGTGCTCAGTACATGGTGGAGGCTTTCTAGGGGAAAAGCTGAGCTCTTACCCAGTGAAATCCTTAACAGGGGTCAAATCCCCCACAGTTTCTGTTCCCTTGCCTGGGCCATCATTCTTTAAATAATATTTTGTTCAAAATTATTAAGTTACTAAGATTTAGTCTGATACAAGCTAGTCTTACATTGCCAGAAGCTAGAATTAACTTTTGTTAATATTCACACATGACGGCTTACTTCCTCTTTTTGATAGTAATTTCATATCTGAATTTAGTAGGAGTATGGGGGTCATTGAGTTTTCCAAAAAACTTTATATATACATATATATACGTGTATATCTGTATACGTGTATATATATATATATGTACGTGTATATATATATTTTTTAGATGACGTCTTGCTCTTTTGCCCAGGCTGGAGTGCAGCATGATCTTGGCTCACTGCAACCGCCACCTCCAGATTCAAGTAATTCTCATGCCTCAGCCTCCCACGTAGCTAGGACAACAGGTGGGCACCAACACACCCAGATAATTTTTGTAATTTTTAGTAGAGATGGGATTTTACCACGTTAGCCAGGCTGGTCTCAAACTCCTGGGCTCAAGTGATCCATTCACCTTGGCCTCCCAAAATGCTGGGATTAAAGGTGTGAGCCACTGCACCCTGCAAAGACTTGTTTTATTCTAATGGTTTTCAGGAAGTGGTAAATCTAATACTTTATTTTCTTGATCTGCAGACTTCATGAATGTGGCATTAAATCCCTGATCTATGTGAAAGGAGACCTCTGATTACAGAAGTGGCACCATCATCTCATTTACTAACCGGAAAAGGGGCAGAGTCAGATTACTTTTCAAGAATGCTGACTTCCCTATCCACCCTTCAATTCTAGGTGTTAACACTATTAATATCCCAACTGAAGACGCAGGGATCTTTGGTTTATTGTTTTTGTTTGTTCGTCTTTGAGACGGAGTCTCACTCTGTATCTCCCAGGCTGGAGTGCAGTGGCACGATCTTGGCTCACTGCAACCTCTGCCTCCTGGGTTCAAGCTGTTCTCCTGCCTCAGCCTCCTGAGTAGCTGGGATTACAGGCGTGTGCCACCACACCCAGCTAATTTTTGTATTTTCAGTAGAGGTGGGGTTTCACCATGTTAGCCAGGCTGGTCTCAACCTCCTGACCTTAGGTGATCCACCCACCTTGGCCTCCCAAAGTGCTGGGATTACAAGTGAGCCACTGTGTTCAGCCAGATCTTTGGTTTAATTCGCCAATTTTGTTCAGGCCCAAGGCCTAAGTTCCCATTCCCCAAACTGCAGGCATTATATTTTGTTCTTAGAAGAGGAAGAGCTTTCATATTTAATAGTTATGATTATCGTCCAAGCTCATGTTTACCAGTCTGGTCTTTACGAATTTTTCATATTTTCTGGTGAGCTCAGCATTCCACTTAAAAGTATATTTGCAGTAACTTATTCAGCCTTTGGGTGTTTTGTAGCAGTGCAGGGCTTTTCAGAAAGCCTTGATGCCAGCAGGGTAAATACCTTCATCACTTTCCCCAGCACTTTATTGAGGCATAATTTACATACAGTAAAATGCATATATCCCAAGTATACGGTTCAATATATTTTTAAAAATATACACACATACATATATATATGTATAGGTTACCACTATTGCAATCGAGATATAGACCATTCCATCATTCCAGAAAGTTCTATGCCCTTCTCCAGACTATACTCATCCCCAAAGATAACCATTCCATATTTGGTCTGTTTTTGAGCTTCATATAAATGGAGTATTTCTAGCTTCTTTTGTTCAACAATGTTTTTAAGATCTATCTATATTGTTTTACCAGTACCTCATTATTATTTTTAGAGACAGTATTTCACTCTGTCACTCAGGCTGGAGTGCAGTAGCATGATCACAGCTCACTGCAGCCTTGAATTTTGGGCTCAAGGGATCCTCCCACTTCAGCCTGCTGAGTAGGTGGGACTGCAGGTGTGTACTGCCATACCCAGCTGATTTTTAAATTTTTCTGTAGACACGCTATCTTGCCATCTTACCTAGGATGGTCTCGAACTCCTGGGCTCAAATGATCCTACTGCTTTGGCCTCCCAAATTGTTGGGATAACAGGTTTTAGCCACTAAGCCCAGCACATTCTTTCAATTGCAGACTAGTATCCAATGTATAAATATACTATTACTTGATTATCTATTAATGTGGTGACAGATATTTGGGTAGTTTTCAGTTTGGTGATATTATAAAAATAAAATTGCTATTCTTATACAAGCTTTATTATAAAAACACACCCTCATTTCTCTTGGGTAGGTCTTTAGGAGTGGAATCACTGAGTCACGGGTAGGCATTTGGTTTACCTTTATAAGTAACTGGCAAACTGAGACTTCTATCAGTTGCTCCATATTCTCACCATTTGCTCAGTAGTATTTCCTTGTGGTTTCAGTCTACATTCCCTGACAGCTGACATTGAGTGCCATTTCCTATGCTACTCATGCATCTGGAGAGCTTCTCTCAAGTGTGTGTTCAAGTCACTCATTGTTAAATTGGGTTGCTGTTACAATGGTTTAAAAATTTTCTTTGCTTTCCTTTGTTAGTTCTGTGTATTGTGAATATTTTCTCCTAGGCTGTGGCTTGCCTTTTCACTTTAAAAGTATCTTTCTGATGAGACGTATCTAATTTTGATTAAATCTGTCAGTTTTTATATTTAACCTTCATATTTTCACCTATCTTTGCCTATCCCAGTGTCATAAGATAGTGTTTCCTTTAACAAGATTGTTTTGTCATTCACATTTAGTTCTATAATCCACTTTGAACAAATTGTGCACAGTATGAAGAAGGCATCAACATTGTTTTTCCCCAGACATCCAGTTGCTTCAGCTCCAACTGAAAAATCTTTCCTTTTTCTATTTAATTCAGCTTGGTGTTTTTGTTGAAAATCCAATAACCATATACATGTGAGTCTATTTCTGGACTTGTCTATTAAGCTATTTGTTTATCCTAATTCTAGTACCGTACTCTCTTAACTATTGTAGCTTTAGAGCAAGTCTTGACATTGGGTATTATAAGTACTCCAGTTTTATTTTTCTTCAAAATTATCTTGGCTATTTTGGGTCTGTTGCATTTTCATATATATATTTGCCAATTTCTACAAGATAGCCTCATGGGATTTTTATTTCATTGAATGTAGATACCAATTTGTGGGGAACTGACATCTTACCATTATGCAGTCTTTCAACCCATGAGCATAGAATACCTATTTATTGTGGTGCTCTATGATTTTTCCAGCACTGTTTTGTAGTTTTCAGAGTAGAGGTCTTGCACATCTTTTGTTAACTTTCTTCCTAATTCAAGTCTGACTTCTTTGATGCCAGTATAAATGGCATATTTTAATGTTGAATTTTCAAGTGTTTGTTGCTAGGGTATAGATACACAACTGAATTTCACATATTTGTCTGATATTCTGCAAAATTATCAGTTCTGGTAGGTTATCAAGCAAATGCTTGGCAATCTTCAAGAAATCAGAGAATGGAGAAAATGTCATCTAATTAGAAACAGATCTAATTTTCCAAATGGCCTAAAAAGGTAATCATTCTTTGTATACAACCTCTCACAGTTATGACCTCAGAAACACCATCTTCTAAGCTTCTTTTTTCTTTGAAGAACAAGCAAATTTGTTCTTGGTATACTTCTTGGAGGATGAGAAGAACATCAAATCCTTACAAAGAGGAACCTCTGTTTTTCAGCTAAATGTAGAATGAGGGCAATGAGGACATGGCCTACATGATGTCTTCCATCTGCAGAATAGATGAATATTCCCAATGTTCGGTGGCAGCGCTATTTCTCAAGAATGCCAATTAGGACACAGAGACATATTTAAAAAAGACCGGGACTGGGGTGGGGTGAATAGATTTGAGAGATTCAAATTATACTTGTCACATTTATGAATTCTTCACTGGCTAAATAATAATCCCATTTTTTTCATCCTTCATTTTTTTTTTTCAAAGAGACATGGTCTCTTCTGTTGCCCAGACTGGAGTGTAGTGGCACCATCATAGCTCACTGCAACCTCAAACTCCCGGCCTCAGGAGGTCCTACAGTCTCAGCGTCCCAAAATGCTGGGATTATAGGTATGAGCCAATACCCAGCCATTGTTTTTTCATTCTTTTCTTCCCAATTTGATTTATAATGGAATGATAGGCATCTGCCTAATTACAAATAATTATGATAAACCAGGATCCACTCTAACTTCAAGTAAAACCAATGTAAGTCACAACTATTCAGGAATATTTTGTATTTTCCAAGTATTTAGGAATTCTTTAATTAGAAAAATAAAGGCAATAGGATTATCTGTCAGGTTCTAAAAGTACCCATGAATTAAATCACTTACATCCCCCACTTAAAAAACAAAACAAAACCTTAAATCACATTGCTGTTAGGCTTTCATACAGTAAGAAATAAGACCAAGCAATGCTGGAGTACAAAATCCTGAAATTCTGAGCATGAAAATAATTTATTGATTAGACATCTTGCTTATTCAAGCATTAGGCCTACTGGAGATAGAATTAACACAGCTCATGGAAAAGGAAAAAAAATTCCATCCAGCACCTGCTTCCTTTCAAATTTCCTGGGGACATGGTTTATGCATTTTGTACTATAGCCTCACTCTAAAGCATCCCCATGTGCTTGATGTTGATTAACTTGAACAGGATATGAGAAACTCTGTGTACACTCAACTTGGCAAGTATAATTAACGATGCGACTTTCGGAAACATTCTTAGGCACAAGAAATAGCACTGCCTGCAGTGAAAGTCCTTGATAATCAAAGAAAAGAATTCCATTAAATATAATTTTACAAATACGAAAGAAAATATATGCATTTTTGCCAACAGACTACGTATCAGGAAAAATGTCTTAATGAGATTCCTTCTATGAGATCACAAGATTAGTTTTTAATTGACAACTTTTAATTGACACACAGGTAATTCTGTGGTATTAAAAATCAGAAAAATAAAACTGATTTAGCTCAAATAAAATTTAGAAAAGAAATGCAAGCCTAATATGGAATAACAGCTGCACTTCTTTGGCTAAGTCATTAAAAAATGCCAATTAAACATTTTCAGTCAAATTTTATTTTTTAAAAAAGCAGCAGATAAACATTACAATTCAATAATCTAAATATGCACTTGACAATGAAGCATATCTGAGTATGGAGTGAAAAAGGTTTTCCAAAAAACCATCAAATATATTATCTCCAAATACCCAAATAATAAATCACTTCTGCAGGCCTTCTGTTAAGTGGAATCATAAACAAAGAACTGAAGATTTATTGCTGTGAAAACAAATCTGTGGTACAGTAGTATGAATCTTGGGTATTAAGCATAATCAGGTGGGTCAAGAAGTTGAAAATGTGATAAGGAATTTGTGTGTGTGTATGTGCACTCATAAATCTGTAAGCCAGTTGACCCAAGAGCAACTGAAACATCTAACTTGTTCAGTTGAGACCGGACATTATGTTAAATTCCGAAGGCAATTAAAAATTACAATTCCAAATTTCAGCCCAGAAACCAAACAAACAAAAAAAACTGTAGAGAGAAATTAAAACTATATTCAAAGAGTCTTTTTTCAGCTCAATTTCAGCACCCCAAGGAAAATAAAAGCATCCATGACTATCACAGATGAAAACAAAATGAATGTCATAAGAATCAGTTATTTTTCCCCACTGAGGTATAAAATCTATATAGAAATTTGATACTATACTATAACAAATTGTACTTCTCATAGTTCTGTTTTAATTTCCTTTAAACCCTGTTTAACATAGTTTGTTGTTGTTGTTGTAAAAATGTTGTTTTCATGGTTCTGTATCTGGTTCCAGTTCTTTTTATTTATTTTTATATCAATATTTAATATACTGGCTACCAGTTCTAATCAGGAAAGAAAATCTTGGAAATCTCTTCATTATGACAGCACGTTCAGCAGAAATTACTGATGTGCAAGCAAACCATAAAGGGTACAGTTTTCCAGAAAGCATATTTTGTTGATTTATTTTCACTGTCTCAATATTCTTTAGCATGATTTTCGGAGAAAGACTCTTTCAATCTTGTAAACATCAGTGTGCACAGTCTCATTACTATGCAGTTTCATGTCAGTGGACAGGAAGGCTGGTTCACAGCTAGTGAAAAGCTAGAGAAGTGTAAGTTTTAATGGCTGATAAACCTTACATCCTGCAGAGGAGGAAAGCACTTTTCCTTTTTTGCTACTTAAGAATGTGGCAGAAATGTATGCTGAGGTAGCCCAGTCAATTCTTATTTTTTTCGTTTTTTGTAAATTTGGTCTCAGAATATTTCTGGCAGGGTGACGTTTCGAAGAAGCCACTGCTGGGACCGACTTCCACTGCAGTCTCTAATGCTGGGCACCTGGCTGTCCTCTTCTGTGGCTTTATCCAGGCACTGATTACTGTTCACATGCTGCAGGGTTAATTTCTGAAAGTAACAGAAAAAAATCTTAGTATGAGAGTGGAAGAAAACAAAACACCTCAAGCATCAGTTTTGGCGATTATTGTATTCCTCTGTAGAAAAGGTGTTTGTTTTTTTTTTGGTAATATACTTTATTTAAAAGACAATGGAGAAAAGGAAGGTGATAGATTAAATAGATAGATAAAGAGGTATAAGGGAGGGAGAAAGACACTGGGGTCCAATAGGATGCACTTGACTTGCAGCAAGATGACCTAAATTCCAAGTCCTAATTCTGGCATAAGCTCTGTAACACTATGAGAAGCTTCTCCTTTTTTGTGCTTCAGTTTCCGAAACAACAAAAAAAGACCAGATTAGTGGTTCCTAATTTAGGATTCTCAACCTATTTTCAAACAGCTATTTCAAAATTGTTTCATTTCTCTGTGATAAGGCTGTTAAAGCTAATTCTGTGATTCCAAAGCTCAAGTTTTTAAAAACTCGGGTCTTTCTGATAATTCAAAATCGTAAGAATGTTGGGACAGCTGAGATTTAGTACAATCAATCTCACGCCTATGTCCATAGCAAACCCAGAGGCTCTCCTGGTGGTTAAAGGAGATGGTGTGGTACAGAAAGAAAAGCACAGGAATGTGGAGTTGAGTTCACAGCCTGGGTAACTTGAAGTTTCTCCTTTTAAAAATCAGGATCACATTACATATTCTGAGCAGATTTTGGAACAGTACACAGACAATGAAGATAAAGTACATAGTGCCTCACCTACAAAGAAGATTCTTAATGGTTAATAGACATAGCCACATATTTTATCTACTTATTTAAGTTCTAGATTTGATGCTACAACATGTTAATAGGATAATTTTGAAAGGGCAGGGCAGGTAAGAATTAACAGACAGATAGTTACAATGATCCACACCAATGATTGTGATCATTTGCTATGGTCATGTTAAGGACTTTAAAGTAGTTATACACAGGAATTTGCATTAAACATTAATCTACAAATGTATATTAAGGAAATGTAAAATGTTTAACATCCAGTTATCTGATTCTTTTACTCATGGCTCAATTTTAATGTAATTCTTTTATCTGAAACATTTCATTTTCATGAGGCTTCTTTTGCACCTATTAGAACTTAAAACAACATCTAATAATTGTTTACAACTACTTGGGCTTCCAGTCATTTATTATTCTGTGTTGTGGTTAAAGTAGGACCTGGCAGATGAGTCTACCTTTGCAGGTGTCAATATCGACACTGTCTTTAGGTTCAGGATTCTATCTTTAATGCTTGCAAACATAAGACTAGAACCTGGAAGAGAGTCAGCACAGCTGTGGGATATTCTTTTTTTTAAATGCAGACTTTGCGTAGTTTAGTTTATTAGTTGAGAGGAGGGGCTTTGCAGTCAGACATTCCTGGGGTGATTTCCAGATCTGTCACATACCAACTATAGGCTTCTGAGCAAAACCTTAAAACTTTTTGAGTCACAGTTTCCTTATCTTTAAAGAGAGGGCAAGAATACCTCATAGGGTTTTTATCAGGAAACACTGAGATAATGTACATAGAGTGCTGCCTATCCCATTGTATGTAAATGTAATTGTACCATTTATCAGCAAATACCTGATAAATGGTACAATTACATTTACAGACAATGGTAATGTGCATTCATAGAGTAATGCTTATTATTGAAAAACACAACATTCAAGCAATGTCCTGAGCAGTCATGGACACATCCAGCAGCCAGAGTGCTGCAGCTCAGCGTGCACATTGCTGCCAGTGCCTTCAGCCTCAGGAAAGACCACAGCAACAGAACCTCTCAAACATTCCAGGAGTTCCCCCAAAGCTTATCCCAGTGGCCTCCCTCATCAGGCCCATGGTCACTATTACTAAAAACAAAAAACCCCCGACTGAGCACAACAAAAAATTTAGTTGGGAGATTTGGTCTCTCTCAATCTAATTTCTAAAAATGTGTATTTCACTTAAAATAATTAAAATAAACCTATCACAAAGATACAGGTTATTGCTCTGTGCTGAGTAACTGTTCAACATCAAGACAGAATCCCCATAACTTGGGAGGTGAGCAGCACCCCCAGGAGGCCTGGACTCTGATGGAGAACTCTGTTCCAGATACAACTCTGGCTGCTGACAGCAGGCATAAAGTCTTGTGGCTTGGAACCCTGTGGGTAGGGAGCTGTCATCACAGCACTCCTCAGAGGACCCAGGTAACACCAGCTAGTTTCCATCCAGAGAGAGCTGGACTAAGGCAACAGGACAAGCAAGTGACAAGCATTTAACTGTAACCTTTGAAGAAGAGGATAAAAGCTATAATTAATCACTGAGTAAAGTCTACCTGCATCCTAGAAGAAAATAATTCGCCCACCTCCTAATCTCTACAAGCAACTAGGTCTAAAATCTGCATTTTTTTCCAAAAAGGACAGATACAAGTAGTCAAAGCAAAAGAGCCCAGTGCCTTATAAATTTTATGTAATATGTAATATAAGTAAGACTCAAAACTGTTAATCAAAAATAGCATGCTACTGTGCAAAGAAACCTGGATTAAAAATCAAGAATTATAGGTTTGAGATCTAGTCGTACTATTTACCTGCTCTGGGACCTTGGGCAATTAATTTCCATTCTGAGCTTCAATTTCTACTTGTATAAAAAGTATCCTAGGTTTAATTTCTAGGGTTCCTTTGAAATCTAAGAGTTCATGATTTTGGGTTTAGATTACAGATTACTGACTTAAGTACTCTGATATTTTTCTATACTGTTAAGTTTTCAATGGATGGAGGCAGGACGATTCTGATAGGCCATTCCCCTCCAGTGCTTCCCCTGCAGTCTGCTCAGGCTGTTGGAGCTGCAGTGCAATTCAACTTCTCCCTCTGCCCAGGGAGAAAAATGTATTCCTTTAACAGGTATTAACCCAAAAAGTGCTCTCTAATAAACATCCTGAATGTTCAACTTTATCTTGTAGTCTGCTTCTGGGAGAAATCAACCTGTGGCATTAATATTTTATCTCAGAGGGAAAAAACCTTGCAAAGTGATCTAGAAGTTTTCAAACTTTACACTCATAACTGGCTCTTTCTAAATTCTCTAAGCTATCTCCAGCTTCTTACCTGTCTTATCAAACATTTACTTTTGGAATACTGTTGTGGTAGAGGGTGTAGATTGGCTAGCCAACAGTCCTTCCCAATCCCTGTATCTCTTGACTGTCTCACATTCTAACGACTAGAAAACCAAAACTTGCTTTCCCAGCTTCCTCTGCAGCTGGGGGTCACTATGGGATGAAGTTCTGGTCCATAAGACATAGGCACAGCCTGCTAATGGGGTTCCAGAAAAAGCTTTTGCTTTGCCAATAAAGAGCAACACATGTGGTAGTGTACCATTCCCCTTCCCCTTTTCTTTCTGCTTGGAGTTGGGATGTAATAGAGCTGTAGCAGCCATCTTGTGGCCACAAGGAAAAGCTAAGAATATTACAACAATGTTATAATCACTATGCCACTGAATTTACCTCTAGACTTATGTAATAAAAATAAATCCCTATTTGTTTTAGCTGTAATAAATAGATTTTAATAAATATTGCCTAGTTAATATACTGCCATTTTCCAATGAACTTAAAAGAGGCTTTTTCACTTTAAAAATTTTGTGGTTGTCACAATGGCTATGAGGTGCCACTAGCACGTACTATCAGGAGCCAGAGATGCTACACACCCTGCAATGCATGCGGCAGTCACACACAAAATGGCAGTAGCACATACCATGGGAAACCCTGAAATAGAACATTCAGGCCATTTCCAATGGCCATATTAACTAAGCTATTATTAGAGGTGATATTATTTTTTCTAATCTGATATTGTGAAAGACTCAGGATTTATAAAAGATGATCTCTGTCTTCTGGGATCTAACAATCTAATAGTGGAGAAAAGACTGCTAGATAAATAACTACAAAGAAGTACAGATTTACAGAGGTCAGAGATTACTGTAATTAGGATTGACAGAGTTACTAATTTCAGGCTAGGATTCATGGAAGTGATGTCAAAGCTGGGTTCTTGAGAATGGGTAAGGTTTGTCAGATAGAGGGAAGAGTGTTAGATATAAACTAGGAAAGTACAGGGTATGTTCATGGAACAGCATATTGATGATTAAAGTAGAACATGGTTGGTGTATGACACAGTATAGGGAGGAAAGACAGCCAATGTCATAACTTTGGACAACATCTCCATTTAAGGATGAAGAAGGAGAAAGAGCCTGGCCAACAAGAGGAACAGAAAGCAAACGAAGAGAAGAACCTAAACAGTAGGGCATCTTATGTGAAGGGGTAAGAGGATATGAAAATATCAGGCCAGGTGGGGTGCAGTGGCTCATGTCTGTAATCCTATCACTTTGGGCGGCCGAGGCGGGCAGATCACCTGAGGTCAGGAGTTCGAGATCAGCCTGGCCAACATGGTGAAACCTCATCTCTACTAAAAGTACAAAAATTAGCCAGGTATGGTGGCGGGCACCTGTAATCCCAGCGACTCAAGAGGTTGAGGCAGGAGAATAACTTGAACCTGGGAGGTGGAGGCTGCAGTGAGCTGAGATCTCGCCACCGCACTCCAGCCTGGGCAACAAGAGCAAGTCTTCATCTCAAAAAGAGAAAAAGAAAATATATCAGGCCAGGAATGATGGCTCATGCCTGCAATCCCGGCACTTTGGGAGGGTGAGGTGGGTGGATAGCTTGAGTCCAAGAGTTCAAGCCCAGTCTGGACAACATGGTGAAACTCTGTCTCCACAAAATTACAAAAATTAGCTGGGCATGATGGCATGTGCCTGTGGCCTCAGCTCTTCTGGAGGCTGAGGTGGGAGGATAGCTTGAGACTGGGAGGTGGAGGTTGTGTGAGCTGTGATTGCAGCACTGCACTCCAGCCTGGGTGACAGAGCAAGACCCTGTCTCCAAAAAAAAAAAAAAAAAAAAAAAAAAAAAAAAACAAATGCTTAGTGGCAAAAAATTCCTTAGAGAAGGTAACCCAAATTAAAAAAAACCATCTAAAAAGAAATTAAATTATTTTTGGTGGGGTTCCAGAATTAAAAGGCAAAAGCAAAAG
>CAUYQU010056495.1:0-21680 GCA_963574635.1 Cheracebus regulus
CACCTGCTGGGATACTCCACAGCAGCTGGAAGGAATGAATTAGGCCTCTCTTTTCTATTTCTGATCCTGGATAGATTTTGACAACTTAATGATAAGAAGGGGGAAATATACTCCTCTGCTATCCTCCTTCTCAGAATTGCAGAAAGCTCTCATAGTTAGATAGTATTTTTTTTTTTTTTTTTTTTTTTTGAGATGGAGTTTTGCTCTTCTTGCTCAGGCTGCAGTGCAATGGTGCAATCTCGGCTCACTGCAACCTCTGCTTCCCAGGTCTAAACAATTCTACTGCCTCAGGCTTCCAAGTAGCTGGGATTGTAGGCATGAGCCACTGCATAGATAGAATTTTAAAAGTACATGAAACAATCCCACGTGTTGTTTTTTTTTTTTTTTTGAACAGAGTCTCACTCCGTCACCCAGGCTGGAGTGAAATGGTGTGATCTCGGCTCACTGCAACCTTTGCCTCCCAGGTTCAAGCAATTCTCTTGCCTCAGCCTCCTGAGTGGCTGGGATTACAGGCATGTGCCACCATGCCCAGCTAATTCTTGTATTTTTAGTAAAGGCAGGGTTTCACCGTCTTGCCCGGGATGGTCTTGAACTCCTGACCTCGTGATCCACCTGCCTCGGCCTCCCAAAGTGCTGGGATTACAGGCTTGAGCCACCGCACCTGGCCTACACAATCCACTTTTAAAGGCACAACCTGGTAGGACTGTAACTCATGACAGCAGTTACCCCTAGGGAGGGAGAGAAACAGGACTGAGAGCCCTATGAGATGGGGAGACTTCAATTTTTTCTGTTACTTTTAGTAAGTTAATTTTTTTTTTTTGAGACAGAGTCTCTCTCTGTTGCCAGGCTAGAGTGCAGTGGCGGGATCTCTGCTCCCTGCAACCTCCAACTCCCTAGTTCAAGTGATAGCAATTCTCCTACCTCAGCCTCCCGAGTAGCTGGGATTATAAGGCACATGCCACCACGCCCATCTAATTTTGGTATTTTCAGTAGAGACGGGGTTTCACCATGTTGGCCAGGATGGTCTCGATCTCCTGACCTGAAGAGCTCCATCTGCCACAGACTCCCAAAAGGCTGGGATTGCAAATGTGGGTCACCCGGCCCGGCGTCTTCAGTACCCAATTAATCCTCTAAACAACCCTGTGAAGGAGGTGCTATTACTCTCCCCATCCTGCAGTTGTGAAAACGGAGGCAATGAAAGGCCAAATCCTCTACCCTAGGCCCGACAGGCAGTTTGCGCCCAGAATCCCCCCTTCCCTAACCACTAGCCTAACGGTCTCTCACACGCCCCACTTCTCGTATACTCCAGTTTCTTGCATCCTTGCAAGAAAGACTTCATAGCCCCGTTTTACAGAAGAGGAACGAATTCGGAGGGGGAGAATGACTCGTCCAACGAGGAAAGTGACAGCGCAGGCATGCAGTGGTCTTCGGCCAGGAGGTTTGGGGGTTTGACCTGGACCTGCTGTGGGAGGAGGGGCAGAGAGCCGACCAGCTGCAGCCGGCCTGGGTGTGGCTCGCACGTCACGCCCCCGCCCAGCTGCTCCCTTCCCCGAGCTGGCTGCCAACCCGGCGTGACCCGGCCCCCACCTGGAACCGTAAGGGCCTTCCCCTCCCAGGCCCTGTGAAGCCCCATCCCTTCCTTCTTTTTTCTTTTTTTAAATATATATATATATATATATATATATATATATATATATATATATATTTTTTTTTTTTTTTTCCTCGCAGAAGGGGAACCTGGACGGCCCAGAGAAGCGGTGGATAAAGTCACTGCACCGGCCCGAGCGTCCCCTCCCCCGGGCATCCGGCAGTCCGCAGCAGTGCCGCCCCTCACCTGGGCACCCTCCACTCGCTGTCGACCCCTCACGCCACAGGCTACCCGCGGCTCCCCCGACGTTCCCGTCTCCCCTTGCTGCCCCTAGCCGCACCCACATCCAGCCCTGCCCAGGACCTGGGCTCCCTCCGCCACCTGGGACCCCTCGAGGGCCGGGTGTCCCCGGTCCCCTGTGCGCCGTACTCACCTGGGCGCCCGCTCCGCGTCTCGCGGGCAGCCCGGATCCTCGCAGCTCGAGCGTCCCCCCAGCTCGGCAGCCCCCGGGGTTCCTGGGTGTCAGTGCCCAGAACCTGACTTTCTAGAACTAGAGTTGAGGGTGGCGCTCCGAGGGGCTTTGGTGCCGCGGGCTTTTTTCGCCCTGCACCGTCTGGGTCCTCTCCCACTCGCCTCTAAGCCTCTGATGTGCTCCCGGGCTGGGACCGGGGACGCGGTGGCGCCCGCAGGCCATCTGGGCGCCTTGGCCGCGCCCTGAGCTCTGCTAACCCCGCCCCGAGTGTCCTAACGCCGCCCCGAAGACTCAAACGCCACCCCGGGATCCTAACCGGCTCCTCAAGGGTCATAACCTCTGCCTCCTGCAAGCAGGATCCCAAAACTGCCACCAAGGAAAAATAAAATAAAATAATACCAACCATCGGAGGCTTCTAACGCGTCCACCAAGGATGCTAACCCCTATTCCCTAAGCTCCACTCTCCCTAACACCTCCCCCAAGACAGGTAATCCGACCGCCCAGCGTCCTACCCCGGTCTCCAAAGAATCCCAAATCCCGCCCCCGGGGATTCGAATCCTCCTAGGAACCCCAGCACCTGCTCACATACTCCCAAGATCCTAACCCCGCCCGCCAAAGGATTTTTAACTTGCCCCCCAAAATTCTAATCCGCCCAACGGAAGGATTCGAACTCTCTCTTCAATGGATTCTAACCGTGCCTTAAAGAGTTAGAACACTAACCCCAGGGCTCCTGCTCCTGCGCGATCCCAACCTCCCTCCGCCTGAGAGTTTGAATCCTCAGGGGTCTATCCTGCCGGTCCAAAGATTCCAACCCTGCCGTCCAGATCCTACCAAAGGATTCCTGCCACAGTCTTCAAAGATTCCAACCCCACCCTGGAAAGATCTTACCCTACCCCGGAAATAATCATGATCCCTTTCTCCCACTACTCCAACCCCTCCCTTCTGGCCCGGCCCTCCTCAACGCCGCTGCCTGAGCCTTCCAGGCCCGTCTGTGGTCGGCGGTTTCTCTTCCGCAGGACTGCTCCATTCAGACTCCATGGAAAGTTCCTTTATTGAAGGAACCACCCTGGCCATGCAAAGTTCCTCGACCGAAGGAAACACCCTGGTTTCTGGGCAGCTCAGAGGATTCCCAAGCTGGGGGAGGTGGTCGAGGGAAGTGAGGAGTCGGGCTGGAGGGTGACTGGGGCCCTAAATGGATGAAATTGTGCCCACCTCCAAGCAATGGCAGAACGCACCCTCTCCTGGAAAAGACAGGGGCTACCACCCTAAATTCTGTGTAACGCTTCTCCAAAACGGACAGGAATACTACTGCGTCTCTGTATTCCAGTTGCTACCAGCTGATGGGGGCCACCGTCATTTCTTCATTCATTCATTCGTAATTCATTCAGCAATGTGCTGGGGGCTGAGGAATGCAGGGCTTCCTAAACTTGGCACTATTGACATTTGGGCCACCGCACCTGTCCTGCGAATGACCGGATGTTTAACAGCATTCCTGCACTCTACCCGCTAGTTGCCTATAGCATCCTCCTCCCTAGTTATGACAACAAAATGTCTCCAGACATTTGTATAATGTCCCCTGGTGGGGAAAGGGGGAAAGAACCATGAACGAGAAAGACAACCACCCTACTCTTATGTTTTTGGTATACATGCCTGTATGGGTCTTTTTTCCTCCTATTTAGCCTACAGTGCTTAGTATTTTAAGGTGGTCTCCCAACCAAGTACTAACCAGGCCTGATCCTGCTTAGCTTCTAGGATCTGACAGAATGAGATGTATTCAGTGTGGTATGGCATAGATAACTTTAAAAAAATAGAGATGGAGTCTTGCTATATTGCCCAGGCTAATCTTGAACTACTGGGCTCAAGTGAACCTCCCACCTTGGCCTCCCAAAGTGCTGGGATTACAGGTGTGAGCCATTGCACCTAGCCTGTATGTGCTTTCTATAAAAACAGACAATGTTTTGAATGTATGTTTAATGTTATTCATTTTTGTACATTCCCTCCTGCCACCCCATCACTGTTGTTACTATCCAGCCATGTTGCCAAAGGTAGCAGCCAAACGTGTAGTCACTGTTTACATCCTTCACATTTTCTTTATCCATTCTCCTAGTCGTGGACGCTTAGATCACACACAATTTCCCACTTCTGTAAATAGTGCCACAGTGGACATCCTCAAACACATCCCCGTATGGTCCTATATAAGAATTTTGTAAGGACTTGCTTTGCCAAGAACGACAGATGCTTGCAGAATAGCCACTGTCCCACTCTCTCTCCCATCATTTCCCCTTATCTTTACCAATCCTTGGTATTATCCACTGGTCTTAATTTGAGTTCGCCAGAAGCAGCCCCTGGACATGGATTCAAGTGAAATCGTTTATTTAGGAGATGCAGAAGATACTGGTAGGGGAGGAGGTGGATGAGACAGGGAAGGGAGGAAAGTGAGTTAAAATGAGAATCATGAAGCCAGTTACCATTGTGGGTAACTGGAGTTCAATTCTGCAGGGGATCTCTGGAGATATACCCACTTCAGAGTTACTCCACCTGCAGGAGAGGGAACTGGGGCACTTACACACCAACTCCTGTCAGACACCAGATGAGGGGTACTTCAGGGGTACTGATCCTCCAGCATTTTGGCCTCCACCATGCATGCTACAGCCACCAGAAGGTCTCCAGGAAGAGAAGTGCAACTCTTAGTAAAGGCCTAGGGGGCATTAGAGGGTCACATTAGCATCAGCTACATCTCCTTCCAAAAGTTTGCCATTCTGATAGTAAAGAACCGCAGAGAGCTGAAACATGCTCCTGTTCATGGACAGTTTCCCAAATGTTTTGCCCTAACATTAATGCTGCAATTAAAATCCTTGTGCATGTTCCCAAAGCTTGTTAACTTGATTGTGGCATCATTTCATGAATAAAATCTACCATCATAAATATTCAGCTTGATGAGTTTTGGCAAATATATATACTGGTGTAACCACAACCCCAATCAAGATACAGAACATTTCTATCACCCCAAAAAGTTCCCTTAAGTCCTATTGCAGTCAACTCCTCCCATGCTTAGGTAGCCTTAGGTAACTACCAATTGGCTTTTGGCCATTATACATTAGCTTTGTCTTTTCTAGAATTTCTCATAAATGCAGTCATACAGTATGTTTCTTTTGTGTTTGTCTTCTTTTGCTCACACATTGTTTTTGAGATTTTCCATGTTGTCGCATGTTCTAGGAGTTTGTTCATTTTTACTGCTGAGTAGTACTCCATAGTAGATGTACCATGATTTGTTTATCCATTTATTTGTTGAGAGACATTTGGGTTGTTTTCAATTTGAAGCTATATAAATAAAGCTGCTATAAATATTCACTTACAAGTTTTTGTGTAAGCATTTTTTTTTTAGATGAAGTTTCGCTCTTGTTGCCCAGGCTGGAGTACAATGGCTCGATCTCGGCTCGTCGCAATCTCCACCGCTGGGGTTCAAGCGATTTTTCTACCTCAGCCTCCCAAGCAGCTCGGACCACAGCCATGCCCCACCACACCTGGCTAATTTTGCATTTTTAGTAGAGATGGGGTTTCTCCATGTTGATTAGGCTGGTCTCAAACTCCCTACCTCAGGTGATCCACCCACCTCGGCCTCCCAAAGTGCTGGGATTACAGGCGTGAGCCACCGTGCCTGGCCTGTGTTAGACATATTTTCATTTCTCTTAGGTAAATACTTAGGATTGGAATTGCTGAGTTATATAATAAGTGTATGTCTAACTTTGTAATAAATTGCTAAATTGTTTTTCTTTCTTTTTCTTTTCTTTTCTTTTTTTTTTTTTTTTTTGAGACAGGGTCTTGCTCCATCACCCAGGCTGGAATGCAATGGCACAATCTTGGCTCATTTTAACTTCTGCTTCCTGAGCTCAAGTGATCCTTCCACCTCAGCCTCCTGAGTATCTGGGATTACAGGTACACTACCATGCCCAGCTACTTTTGTTTGTGTTTTGTAGAGATACAGTCTCACCATGTTGCACAGGCTGGTCTTGAACTCCTGGGCTCAAGCCATTTGTCTACCTCAGCCTCCCTAAGTTCTGGGATTACAGGTGTGAGCCATTGCACCTGGCCTAAATTGGTTTTTAAAGTGATTACACCATTTTGCATTCCCATCAGTAAGTTATGATTTCCAGTTGCTCCACATACTTGCCAACATTTGGCATTGTCATTCTTTTCAATTAAAAAAAGTTCCCATCTAACTCATATTTGCATCAAATAACATTTATACAATTGCAAATTGTGTTCTAAAACACCCCCTTACTAGTCTTTGCGTAAGGCAAACATTTCGTCTACTCAATTATTCACTGGTTTGTTGTCATGGAGACTATAGCTGACCAAAAAAGTGGTGCTAAGGGCTGGGCACAGTGGCTCATGTCTGTAATCCCAGCACTTTGGGAGGCCGAGGTGGGCAGATCACCTGAGGCCAGGAGTTCGAGACCAAACTGGCCAACATGGTGAAACCCCGTTTTTACTAAAAATACAAAAATTAGCTGGGCTTGGTAGCAGGTGTCTGTAATCCCAGCTACTCAGGAGGCTGAGGCAGGAGAACTGCTTGAACCTGGGAGGCAGAGGGTGCAATCAGCCCAGATTGTACCACTACAATCTTGGCCCACTCCAGCCTGGGCAACAAAGAAAAACGTCTCAAAAAAAAAAAAAAAAAAAAAAAAGGTGCTAAATGCTCTGTCGTTGGAGTCAGACTAGAGTTCAAACCCTGATACTGCCGTTACCACCTGGGTAATGTTGTACAAAGAGGTGACTTGACTGTCACGCCTTTGAGTCTCAGTTTTCTCATCTGTCAAGTGGGAATAATACTACTACTTACCTCAGTGGGTCATTTTGAGAATAAAATATTAGTGCTTAGGTATGCTAATTATAGATAGTTAATTTTGTTAGTACAGCCTAATCATTAAGATTTCAAACTGCTGTTTAGGCACTGATTCAAGCATAATTTGGAAATCACCTTTGTTCCACTCTGCCTTGTTCCAAAGATAAAAGAGCATATGACTTTAAAAAGGAGATATTGCACTGTGGGTAGTGGAAACTTCTGAACATGGAATAAAAGGAACTCTGGAATGAGGGTGGACTTTGCTCGTGACCGAAGTCTGGAGAACCCAGTGTGTCCTGGGGCAGGAGGCATATTCTGGATCAGGAGTAACTGGATCCAGATTCTAGGGCTCCTTCCACCTCTAGATGTGTAGCCTTGAGCAAGCCATTTGATGTCTCTGATTCACTTGGTCAACAAACATAATAATAGGCACATACTGGGTGAAGAGTCTTGAGTTGAGTGTTAGAGAACACAACAGAACATGAGGCAGCTGAAATTCCTGGTCTTATAGAGTTTTTCACTTACTGGAGGGCATTCGACAAAGGTTGCACCAATAAGGGCAGGTTAGAATTGGAACGAGCACTATCAAGGGGTGGGGCTCTGAACGGGGGTTACCAGGGGAAGGCAGGGAAAGCTCCCCAGAGCAGGCAACATCTTTTTTTTTTTTTTTTTTTTGAGACAGAGTATCGCGCTGTTACCCAGACTGGAGTGCAGTGGCGTGATCTTGGCTCACTGCAACCTCCGCCTCCCAGGTTCAAATGATTCTCCTGCCTCAACCTCCCAAGTAGCTGAGATTACAGGCACATGCCACCATGCCTGGCTAATTTTTGTATTTTTAGTAGAGATGGGGTTTCATTGTGTTGGCCAGGCTGGTCTTGAACTCCTGACTTCAGGGGATCCACCTGCCTTGGCCTCCCAAAGTGCTGGGATTATAGGCATGAGCCACTGTGCTCAGCCAATAAATTCTTATTGTCTTAAGCCTTTACACTTTGGGGTAGTTTGTTATACAATGTTGATAACTAATACAATATCCAAAGGCCTCAAGGAAAGTAGGTGCTTTGTGTGTCTGAAGAAACCCATTGTGTCTAGCAGAGGAGGGAGGTCCAAGCTGAGGTCCTTAAAATTGGCCAGGCCACTCAGGACCTTGTAGGCCTCTGTGAGGAGCATAGGTTTTATTCTAACATCCATGGGAAGCCACTGGATGGTTATAAACAGGGGAATGGCATGATCATTCATTCACTCAACAAATACTTATGGAGCACTTACTATGTGCCATGTGCTATTTTTGATGCTGAGGATACAGTGGTAAAATTAATTCCTTCCTACCTGCTTAGATTTTATATTCTGGAGTGGAAGATGGATAATAAACAGATACTGAAAATTCATTCCATGTTTTGGAGTGATATGGGTTATAAGAAAACTAGGGAGGGCAGGTCGGGCTGGGTGGCTCACGCCTGTAATCTCAACACTTTGGGAGGCCGAGGCAGGCAGATCCAGTGAGGTCGAGAGTTTGAGACCAGCCTGACCAACATGGAGAAACCCTGTCTCTACTAAAAATACAAAATTAGCCGGGTGTGGTGGTGCATGCCCATAATCCCAGCTACTCAGGAGGCTGAGGCAGAAGAATCACTTAAACCTGGGAGGTGGAGTTTGCAGTGAGCTGAGATTGCACCATTGCACTCCAGCCTGAGTGACAAGAGCAAAACTCCATATAAAAAAATAAAGCAAACAAACAAAAACACAATTTTATCTCTGTACACTAGTAATAAACAATCTGAACATGAAATTAAGAAAACAATTTCATTTATAATATCACCAAAAGAATAAAATACTTAGGAATAAATTTAACAAAAGGAGTACAATATACTTTGAAAGCAAGAAAACATTCTTGAAAGAAACTTAAGACCTAAATAAAATCATCCTATGGTTTGGGAAAGACATCTCATGTTCATGGACTGGAAAACTTAATATTGTTAAGATGGTAGTACTCCCCAAATTGATCAACACAATCCTTGTCAAAACCCCAGTTGCCATTTTTTTGTGTGTGGCAGAAATAAACAAGTTGGTCCTAAAATTTATATGGAATGCAAGGAACCTAGAACAGCCAAAATAATCTTGAAAAGAACAACAAAATTGGAGAACTCACATTTCCTGATTTCCAAAACTTATTACAAAGCTACAGTAATCAAGACAGTGTGGTATTGGGATAAGAATAGAAATATAGGTCAACGGGACAGAATTGAGACTTGAGAAATGAACCCTCACATTTATGGCCAATCGATTTTCAACAAGAGTGCCAAAACAATTCAATAGTGGAAAAAAATAGAATTTTCATCAAATGGTGCCGGACCAACTCAATATTCGCAAGCAAAAGATTGAAAGTTGGATCCCAAAATGAATCATAGATCTAAGTGTATGAACCAAAACTATAAACTCTTTTTTTTTTTTTTTTGAAATGGGGTTTCATTTTGTCACCCAGGTTGGAGTGCCATGGCACGATCTTGGCCACTACAACTTCCACCTCCCAGGCTCAAGCGATCCTCCCACCTCAGCCTCCTGAGCAGTTGGAATCACAGGCACACACCACCACATCGGCTAATATTTTGTATTTTTGGTAGAGATGGTGTTTCGCCATGTTGCCCAGGCTGTAAAACTCTTAGAAAAAAACATAGAAGTAAATCTTCATGACCTTGGGCTAGGCAAATTCTTCTTAGATGTGACACAAGTGACAAAAGAAAAAATAGATAAATTGGACTTCTTAATTGAAATTAAGAACTTGTGCTGCAAGTGATACTGCCATGAAAGTGAAAAGACAACCCACAGAATGAGAGGAAATACTCAAAAATCACAGATCTGGAAAGGGACTGGGGTCCTGAATATATAAATAGGATGGCTCAATAATTTACAAAAAAGTTATTTAAAAGTGGGCAAGAGATCTGAATAGATATTTATCCAAAGAAGCTATACAAATGGCCAATAAGCACAAGAAAAGGTGCTTAATATCATTAGTTATGAGAAAAATGCAAATAAACCCCACGATGAGATTCCACTTCACATCCATTAGAATGGCTGTAATTTAAAAAGATGAATAATAACAACTGCTGGTGAGAATATGGAGAGATTCCACCTCATGCAATGATGGTGGAAATATAAAAGGAGCAGCTGCTTTGGGAAACAGTCTAGCAGTTCCTCAAAAAGTTAAACATAGAATCACCATATGACCCAGCAATCCCACACCCAGGTATATACCCAAGAAAATTGAAAATATGTCTACACAAAGATCTGCACATAAAATCTTCATAGCAGCATTATTCATAACAGCCAAAAGGTGGAAACAACTTCAATGTCCATCAGTGGATAAATGTGGCATATCCATACAATGAAATATTTGGCAATAAGGAGGTATGAAGCATGGATACAGGCTATAGTATGGTGGACCTTGAAAACGTTATGCTAAATGAAAGAAGCTGATCACAAAATACCACATGTTATAAATCCAATTTATATGAAACGTCCAGAACAGGCAAATCTATAGAAACAGAAAGGAGGGGCCAGGTGCGGTGGCTCATGCCTGTAATCCCAGCACTTTGGGGTGCCAAGGTGGATGGATCACGAGGTCAGGAGTTCGAGAACAGCCTGGCCAATATGGTGAAACCCCGTAATTGTTTAGTAGTAATTTTTAGTAGTAATTTTCTACTGAAAATACAAAAATTAGCTGGGCATAGTGGTGCTAGCCTGCAGTCCTAGCTATTCAGGAGACTGAGGCAGAAGAATCACTTGAACACAGGAGGCGGAGGTTGCAGTGAGCTGAGATTGTGCCACTGCACTCTAGCCTGGGCGACAGAGCAAGACTCCGTCTCAAAAAAGAAAGAAAAGAAATACAGAAAGAAAGAGAGAGAGAGAGAGAGAGAAAGAAAGAAAGAAAGAAAGAAGGAACGAAAGAAGGAAAGAAAGATGAAAGAAAAAAGAAAGAATTAAAGACAGAAAGGAAAGGAAGAGAAAAGAGGTTGGGTATGGTGGCACATGCCTGTAGTCCCAGCCACTCTGGAGGCTGAGCTGGAGGATCACTTGAGCCCAGGAGTTCAAGACCAACCTGGGCATCATGCTGAGACCCACCCCCCACACCCCGCCATCTCTACTTAAAAAAAAATAAAAAGAAAAAGAAAGGAGATTACTGATTGCATTGGGCTGGGGGTTGAGGAGAAATAAGAGGTGACTGCTAACAGGTACAGGGTGTTTTTGGTGGGTGGGTAATAAAAATGTTCGAAAATTGATGGTGGTGATGGTTGCACAACACTTTGAATATACTAAAAACCATTGCATTGTAAAACTTCAACACGTGAATTATATAGTATGTAAATTCATAATTAATAAAAACGCTTTTTACAAAAGAAGGAGGAAGCCCCTTATGTATTAGTAGAGAACAATGCAAAAATATAGCTGTAAATAGGGGGAAAAAATGGAGGCGTCTAACAGTTTCTGTTGTATTTCACCATTTGTGCAGAACAACAGAACGAACATGCTAGCATACGCCTGGGCCAAGTCCAGAAGGGCACACATCGCAAACAGCCCCAGCGGTTTCTTCCAGGGAAGGGAACTGGGTAGTATCTTTCGTACTCTTGAATGTTGAACTACTTGAATATATTAGCTATTCAAAATAAAATAAAGTCAGTTGAAAATACTATCAGAGACTTCATGGATGAGATAGAAGTGATGCTGGCTAGGATTTTTAGGGCATGAAGAGTCAAGAAAGGTGTAGTGGTATGTACTTGACTGTGGGCCCAGGGGTGGAAGAGTGTGGGAGCAAAGGCATAGAGGCAGGACTGACCGCCTCTCACTAGCTGTGAATTTGGGCAGGTCCTCTCTGCCTGTTTCCTCGCCTGCATAGTAGAATAAGAGTACCTCCTGCACCAGGTGGTTGCCCTCACTTACATTATCTCATTTTCTGTCTTATAAATAGGGATGACTATAAACGGGTTGCTCAAAAGAGGTAAAGATACTTGCCTGAGGTCACACAGCCAACAAGCGCCGGAGTTGGGATTTGAAGAACCTATGTGGACATGCCTTCAGTGTGCCTCTGACAGCTGTGTTTGTAACCATTACAGAAAATGCAGTAATTGTGCCCAGGAAGTTGAGGAGTATATAGAGAGATGCAGAGTGCAGGAAGGCACCCAGGGCTCTGTCCTGGAAGAGGTCAGGAGCTAGAACACAATGTAAGCTTTGCTTTGTAGGGGGTCAGAGGTTGAGTCCTTCAAAAATGTATTTTCCTATTTCCAGAGGGCATTTGCATTTCATATTTCAAATTCTTTGGGACCACTGTTGATTGTTCTGTATTCAAAACATGTTGAGGGATGGCAGAGAGAGCCACAATCATTATTTCCCCTTTTATTTGCAAAGTAGCCAGCGTTTATTTCATAGCTACACCCTCACAGGCAGGAGCTCACTGCTCCCCAACCTTTTCCAAAAGGAGGCAAATGAAAATCAGAGAAACTCCCAAAAACCCCTAGGAGGCCCCTGACCCTCCTTAGAAAGCTCCTCCATCCTCCAATCTTCTTTAACTCCCACTCAGCCTTATTTTTCTCCGGAGAATTTGTCACCACCAGGCACTATGTTACATATTTGTATGTTCACCTGTTGATCCTGTCTCCTCCGCTATGTTGCAAGTTCCATGCAGATACTATTCACATGCCCATTTTACAGAGGAAAAGTGAAGCTCAGAGTTTAGGAACAGTCTGTGAGTGTTAGTGCCAGTGCTGGCATCCAAACCCTTCATTCTTTGACTAACTCCATTAGTATGTATTAAGGGCCTACGATGTGCGTTTCTGCTGAGGTCTGGGAGCACAGAAATGGACAAGACGGTTTTGGCCCTCGAGCAACTTTCAGTCTAATTATGGAGACAATCATTTAACCAATAACTTAGATACAGAGTGGAAAATGCTGCTGGAGAGGGAGAAAGATACGCCCATGATATTGTGGGACCAAGTAGAAAGGACACTGAGTGCAGCCTGGGCTGCAGCAAGGACTTCTTGAAAAAGGTGAAATGGGCCGGGCATGGCTCATCCCTGTAATCCCAGCACTTTGGGAGGTTGAAGTGGGCAGATCATCTGAGGTCAAGAGTTTGAGACCAGCCTGGCCAACATGGCGAAATCCAATCTCTACTAAAAATACAAAAATTAGCCAGGCGTGACAGTGGGCACTTGTAGTCCCAGCTACTCAGGAGGCTGAGGCAAGAGAATTGCTTGAACCTGGGAAGCAGAGGTTGCAATAAGCTGAGATTGCGCCACTAAACTCCAGCCTGTGCAATGGAGTGAGAACCTGTCTTTAAAAAAAAAAACAGAGAAAAAAGTGATGAGTTGAGGTTTAAAGGTTGCCAGTGGAAGATCTGGGCAAAGGGTGTTTGAGACAGAAGGGACAACCTGATAAAGGCTTGAGCGGGAAACAGCCCCGCCTGTTTGAGGAACTGCAGACACTTCCATGTTGTCAGCACTTGAAGCCCCAGGCAGACTAGACTGCCTTTGGAAGAGGAGGCTGGAGAAGGCAGCGGCAGCTGGTAGGCACTGGGGCTAACTCATGTGGGACTCAGGCAAGACTGCGCAGGGCTGGCCTATGGGTGCCTTCCAAGCTTTCCTACCCCAAGTACCATCCTAGAGGCAGCCAACCTCCTGCTCAGGGGAAGGGTGAGACTGGGTGGGGATAGGGGGTGGTGCTCAAGGACTCCATGAAATTGTTTATCTGCCCCCAGCTGCATGGCCACCCCCAGCTGACGGGTCCCCCCAGGGGGGTTAGGGGACTGTTCAGTTTCACAACACTCCTCTCCTCTTCCCCCGGTGTCTCTGGAGGCTAAGAAAAGAGGAAGCGCTTTGCGGACTTCCTCCTGGGTCCGGGTGCACCCAAGCCCAGGCTGGTCTTCTCCCAGGGGTGGGGCTGGACCTGCCTACTGCATTCTGCCGGAAAAAAAAAAAGGACCTGGGTGTGGCCCTGCCCCTCATTCAGTGGTGGACATGCTCAACAGGGTGTGCCCAGGCCTGGGACTAGGAGAGTGGGTTGGAGTCTCAGCTTTTCTAACTTTCTGTGTGTGCCTGCCAAACGTTCTCTCTTCTCTGAGCCTGTAACTCAAAGAGGAAGGCACATCCTTACTCAGCAATTTGAAACTGGAGTGATGTGCATGAATTCACATGGAGAAATCCCCAAGACATTCTTTCAGAATCACAGAGAGAGTACGTTCCTTTTTAAAATAATAACATGGTTTTGTGTTTTCCTATACATGCATGTAAATGCATAGAGAAAAGTCTGAAAGCTAAACAGCCAACAAGAAACAGAGGTTGTCACTGAAGAGGAAAGAAACATTGATGTTGGTGGTGGTGGGGGGGGTCTTTTTCTATGTTTTATTTTTTTTTCAGGAGGAGTCTCACTCTGTTGCCCAGGCTGGGGTGCAGTCACGTGATCTCGGCTCACTGCAACCTCCGCCTCCTGGGTTCAAGTGATTCTCCTGCCTCAGCCTCCCGAGCAGCTAGAATCACAGGCACGTGCCACCACGCCCGGCTAATTTTTGTATTTTTTAGTAGAGACGGGGTTTTGCCATGTTGGCCAGGCTGGTCTCAAACTCCTGACCTAATGATCCACCCGCCTCAGCCTCCCAAAGTGCTAGGATTCCAGGCATGAACCACTGTGCCTGATTGGTCTTTTTTTCACTTTAAGTTCTGGGACACGTGCAGAACGCACAGGTTTGTTACATAGGTATACATGTGCATGGTGGTTTGCTGCACCTGTCAACCCGTTGTCTAGATTTAAGCCCCACATGCATTAGGTATTTGTCCTAATGCTCTCCCTCCTCTTACCCCTCACCCCCCAACAGGTCCCAGTATGTGATGTTCCCCTCCCTGTTTTTTTTTTTTTTTTTTAACTAGAATGCATTTGTTTTTATTTATGGAATTAAAATAATGATAATAAATGAGGGAATTGGTGTATATAGTTATCAAGGGTTCCTTCTTCTGAACATTTATTATGAGAATGTCCAAATATACAGCAAATTCAAAGGACTTTTACAACAAAATACCTACTCTCACCACCTACATTCTACTATTCACATTTTATTTGCTTTAGCCATGTTTGTCCATCTATCTGTCCATCAATTCATCTTTTAAAATACGTTTTATTTATTTATTTTTTTTTATTTTTTAATTTTTTTTTAAAGATGGGGTTTCACCATGTTGGTCAGGCTGGTCTTGAACTCCCGACCTCAGGTGATCTGCCCACCTTGGCCTCCAAAGTGCTTGGATTACAGGTGTGAGCCACCACGCCCAGCCTAAAATACGTTCTAAAGAAATTACTTCAGCACACATATTATTGGCGAGTTCAATTTCAATATTTGTTTACAGTAGTTTTACTGTAAATTTACAGGCAAAGGGCAAAAGATTAAATGTTCTTTTGCTAAGTTTTTACAAATGCATATATATCTATGTAACTTAAACCCCATTAAGAGATACATTTTTATCATTCTAGAAAGTTCCCTCTTGACCTACAATATATATGCTTTTTTTTTTTTTTTTTTTTGATGACCAGGTCTCACTATGTTGCCAAGGCTGGCCTTGAACTCCTGGTTTCAGGGGATCCTCCCACCTCAGCCTCCCAAGTAGCTGGGACTGTAGGCCTCTATGGTATATTTTAATTGCTGACATCCTATGGGTCAACACTCAGCACAGAGCTCAATAATGTTGGTTGAAGGAAGGACTGAGTCTAGGAATGAATGTACAGGTGGCTTCTCACCTAAGGACAGGATCATGTCTTTTTCTTTTGCAATCCCCACGGAATTGGTACATATCAAATGCTTAATAACGACTTATTGTGGCTGGGCAGGGTGGCTCACACCTGTAATACTAGTACTTTGGGAGTCTGAGGTGGAAGGATTGCTTGAGCCCAGGAGTTTGAGATGAGCCTATGCACAAAGTGAGATACCATCTGTACCAAAAAAAAAAAAAAAAAAAAAAAAAATTATCCAAGCATGGTGGTGCATGCCTATTGTTCCAGCTACAAGGGAGGCTGAGGCAGGAGGATTGCTTGAGCCCAGGAGGTCGAGGTAACAGTGAGCTGTGTTCACCGCACTGCACTCTAGCCTGGATGACAGCACAAGGTGGTCTCAAACCAAAACAAAACAAAAACAACAAAATAAACCTTTGCTGATTGCATTAGTTATATACTGTCAGGTAACAGATTACCCAAAATTTAGCAACTTAAAATTGCATAAACATACAGAAGGAACAGGATTGAGATTTTTAAAATGATAACTATTAAAAAAATAGAAGCAGGGTCTTAGTATGTTGCCCAGGCTGGTCTCGAACTCCTGGCCTCAGGCAATTCTCCCACCTTAGCCTCCCAAATTGCTGGGATTACAAGTGTGAGCCACTGCACCTGGCCAACACTTATTATCTCCCAGTTTCTGTAGGTCAGAAATGTGGAAGTAGCTTAGCTTAGTGGTTTTGGCTTGGGATCTCTTATGAGGCTGAAGTCAACATATCAGCCTGGTGAGACGTCATCTGAAGGCTGGACTGGGACTCAGGGATCTGTTTCCAAGATAGCTCACTCACATGGCTGTTGGCAGGAGGCTCTGAGCTGGGTGCTGTGCTGAGCTCCAGGGAGTATAGGAATGAGTCAGAACCAGCCTCCCCTTCCAAGATCTCTCTCTCTCTCTCTCTCTCTCTGTGTGTATGTATGTGTGTGTGTGTGTGCTGGGAGTAGGGGTGGGGCTGGAGAGGTCAAACAAATATAAAAACAGATGGTGTCCATAGATTTCAGTAAATACCACAATACTGGAATAGTGGTTTTTGAAAAAATTGCTTTGCTGTAATTCATATTCATGACATAACATTTAAGACACATCACTTAGAGAAAGTCTCCTTCTCTCCTTATTCTACAGCCACACACTCCTCCAGCTCAGAGGCACAACCATAACTTGTTTGTGTACCTTCCAGAACTATTCTACATTTATAAGACATTTCTCACCTTCTTAAACAAAAAAATCAGCACTATTCAAATTGCACTCTTCTGTATTTTCCTTTTTTTTCCCCACTTACTCTATCTCGGAAATAATTTTGTGTCAGTACACAGGGCAACCTTGTTCTTATTTATGGCTGCATGGTATTCTATTGTCTGCAAGAGCCACAGTTCATTTAACCAGAGCCCTATCACTGAACATTTGGTTTATTTCCAAAATCTTGTTATTAGAGACAAAGCAGCAGTGATTTTCCTTGCACTTTCGTTTCCACTCATGTGGGTATAAATGTCGGAGAAATTCTTGGCAGGGGAATTGTTGCATCAAAGGGCTCATGCATCTAAAATCCTGGTAGATATTGTTCTGTGGGGTTTATACCAACTCGTCCTCCCCCCCGGAATGTGTGAGAGTGACTGTTTCCTCACACCTACACCCACATCGTGAGTGATCACACTTTCCACACTTTGCCAATCCCTTAATTGAAAAATGGTTGCTCGGTGTCATGTTAGTCAGCATTTATGTTATTATGAGTGAGGTTGAACATCTTGTCATACCTTTTAGAGTCGTTTGTATTTTCTGTGAACTGTCTGTATAAATAATTTGCCTATTTTTCTATTAGGCTGTTGGTCTTATTTACTTGGAGGTCTTTACACATCAAATGTACTACCCCTTTCCACGATAGGCTTCAAAAAATTTTTTTTTGAGAACAAGCTGCTTTTAGATACAAATGAGAAGTTTCTGCAGATCGCATCATTTTCCGCACATTGCTGCAGGGCCGCGCAGTGGCTGAGGCGTCAGGAACACTGTGCAGAGCTCTTAAAGGTGAGGTTAGAAGCCAGATGGGGGCCCTGGGAGTGGGAGGACAGGGAGGTGGATGTCAGCTCTTGCAATGGATGGAAGGGGCTGCCACAAGAGACAGTGAACTCTCCAGTGCAGGAAGTGGGCAGAAAGGGTGGCCTGGCTTTAAGATCCCTGTACCGCCCACCCCGAAATACCTGAGGATAAACAACTCAAGTGGGAGGACCCACCAAGAGGGCCATCAATCAGGCCATGTAGGCCTGAAAGGCCTGATTGGGTGGTTACTGCATCTGGAAGCTCCTAGTAACTAACTCCTTCCTTCCTTCCTTCCTTCCTTCCTTCCTTCCTTCCTTCCTTCCTTCCTTCTTTCCTTCCTTCCTTCCCTTTACTTCCTTCCTTCTTTCCTTCTTTCTTGAGACGGAGTCTCACTCTCTTTCCCAGGCTGGAGTACAATGGCACGATCTTGGCTCACTGCAACTTCCGCCTCCCAGCTTCAAGCGATTCTCCTGCCTCAGCCTTCTGAGTAGCTGGGATTACAGGCACATGCCACCATGCTCGGCTAATTTTTGTATTTTTAGTAGAGACGGGGTTTTCACTACGTTAGTCAGGCTGGTCTCGAACTCCTGACCTCACGATCTGCCCACCTCAGCCTCCCAAAGTGCTGGGATTACAGGCGTGGGAGAATGGCTTGAGCTGAGGAGTTGGAGGCTGCAGTGAGCTATGATTGTGCCACTGCACTCCAGCCCAGGTGACTCAGACAACAGCAAATATTAGATCGCCTCCCATTGCCTACGCCTCCTAGCCTGCCCTTCAAGGGCTTCTAATCCACCCACTTCTCTGGTTTCTTCTCCTGCCACTCCTGCCCACCCACCTTCTCTTCCACCTCAAGATTCCTCCAGCAATCGTAATGGTCACTTTTTGAGCACTTTCTAGATGTACTTTTACGTGAAATATCTTGTTTAAGACTCATAACAATCTATGGGGTCTACGAGGGTGAGGCTATTATCAACCCCACTTGATGGATGAGGAAACCAAGACCCAGGGACATTTTAGGGGCTTTCCCAAGGTCATCCAACAAGCAGAGTTCAGATTCAAAACCCTCTGACTCTCTGTCCAGGGAGCCTAAGTGCTTTGCGACTGCTAACCGGTTACCAATCCTGGAGTGTGCCATGCTCCTTCAAGCTCGCCTGCCTTTGCTCATGCTGGGTCCCCATCTGGAGGGCTCTCCTTTCTATTGTCCACTTGCCAAAAACCTTGTCCTTCAAGCTCTCACTCATGGGTCGTCTCCCCTGTGAAGCCTTTTCCAGCTTCCCCAGAAAGAGCTGGCATCTCACTTGTTGACTTTACAATTAAGAAATTTGTGCTCTGATTATCTGGGGACCTGTCTTCCCCATCAGTGTGCCCCCCAGTGGGCAGGCTGTGCTGTATCTCTCTTTAGTGTCTTGTGCAATGCCTGGCACAGGGTGAGTGCCCTCTAAATGCTTGGCAGCTGAATGACAATGGCCCCAGGATTCCTTCTCCCTGGCACATAGTTGGGAAGGACTTCTGGCAGTTGCCAGTGGAAGTCGGGAGGGGGTAGGAAGTTTCAGGGCCCCACCCTGGGAGAGGCATCCATCTAGGGGAAGCTGGAGACAATTTTACCACTTGCCTTTGGGCCAAGACGTCACCAGGGGATCCAGCTGGTGGGGAAGTTCCATACTTGCCCTACCCTGTGCAAGTAGTCCTTGGAAACCAGCTATCCCAGTCCTAGGGGGTGTTTTCCCCTCTTGTGATGTCAGGAACTGAACCAAGAAGGGAAGCAATTCTTGTCCGGGTCTCTGGATGCTACGGGAGGAAGTGTGGCCAGAGTCTCCATGCTCAGTGTCTGGGCTGCCCCAGCCAGTGCCCTTTGGACCCCAGGAACAAAGGGGTTACGTGGTTTTCGTAAGAAGGTAGTTCCGGGGTGGGTGGGGACTTCCTTGGGGTGTGAGGGAAATTGCCCCATCCCCAGAGCTGTGGGGTAAGAACTGTCTGTCCCAGTGCCTCTCAGCACCCCTGTCACTGTGCTCTGGCTAGGACTTTGGGCAGTTTCTGAGCTTTTCTTGCAAAGCCCCAAGGCCTTTAAAAGGGACTCCTATATCCTTGGCCCCTGTCCCTACCCAACCAACTTCTCTCTCTCTGTCTGCCTCGCTCAGGAACTTACTAAGGCTCCCTGTAGCCTCAGGTCCAAATGCCTCAGGCTATGGCCACTACATCCCGAAGTCTCAGCGACAGGACAGTAGAGAGGCTAGGGGTATGGGCTCTGGGTGAGCCAGACACGAGTCCAAAGCCCAGCTCACTGTGCGACCTTGGGGTATTCACTTCGCCTCTTGAGCTCCAGTTCCTTCATCCTTAAAATGAAAATAAATAAAATTGACAACCACAGAATTAAGGAATTGCTCAGTAGAATGAATTTGCCCAGTGGAGCCATCGCAGATCAGTCATTCTCAGAGTGGTCTGTGGACCAACAGCATCACCTGGGTACTTGTTAGAATGCAAAGTATCGGCCAGGGACAATGGCTCACGCCTGTAATCCCAGCACTTTGGGTGGCTGAGGAGGATGGATTACTTGAGGTCAGGAGTTTGAGACCAGCCTGGCCAACATGGTGAAACCCCATCTCTACTGAAAATACAAAAATTAGCCAGGCATGGTGGCGCATGCCTGTAATCCTAGCTACTTGAGAGGCTGAGCCACGGAGGTTGCAGTGAGCCCAGATCGCACCACTGCACTCCAGCCTGGGCAACAGAGCGAGACTCTGTCTCAAAAAAAAAAAAAGAAAAAGAAAATTCTCAGACCCTTCCCCTGCTCTTGTGAATAATCTCCAGGAGTGGGGCTCAGACATCTGTGTTTTAGCAACCCTTCCAGGAGATTCTGATGTCTGCTGAAGTTTGAGAACCACTGTCACAGACAAACTTAACAGAAGGAAAATGTATTAGGTGAAGACATAAGCCAGATAATGTAAAACCGGATGAAGATGTAGGGAAACATCATCCTTCATGCACTATTGTTGAAAGCCATTCTGGAAGAATTTAATGACACTTAAAACATGCCCTGTGATCTAGTAATTCCACTCTTGGGTTTAGAGCCCAAAGAAATACTCACATAGGTCCATAAGTTTCAAGTACAAATATGTTCATCACAGTGTTGTTTGTGGTAAGAGGAAATTGGAAGCAAACTGGGTGTTCATCTCTGGGGAGATGGATAAATAAAACAGTGGATGCTCAGCTTCAAATATTTCGCAGCAGTTGGATGCAACAGTGAGATGTTTCAACAGCAACACAAGTAGGTATTTAAAACGTTATAGGGTGGCTGGGCAAGGTGGCTCACACCTGTAATCCCAGCACTTTGGGAGGCCAAGGCAGGAGGATCACTTGAGCCCAGGAATTCAAAGTTGCAGTGAGCTGTCATTGCACCATCGCATTCCAGCCTGGGTGACAGAGCAAAAACCCATCTCTAAAATTAAAAAAAAAAAAAATTTAATTAGAAAGACGGCCGGGCATGGTGGCTCACACCTGTTATCCTAGAACTTTGGGAGGCTGAGGCAGGTGGATCACGAGGTCAAGAGATTGAGACCATCCTGGCCAACATGGTGAACACTTGTCTCTACTAAAAATACAAAAATTAGCTGGGCATGGTGGCGCACACCTGTAGTCCCAGCTACTCAGGAGGCTGAGGCAGAAGAATCTCTTGAACCTGGGAGGTGGAGGTTGCAGTGAGCTGAGATCATGTGACTATACTCCAGCCTGGTGACAGAGTGAGACTCTATCTCAAAAAAAAAAAAAAAAATTAGGAAAACATTATAGAGTAAAAGAAGCAATAGAATGAAACTCTTATATAACACCATTTATGCAAACACACACACAAAACACTGTGTAGTTTAGGCCCAGGGACATATATCAGCACGTAGGGTGAGGTGCTCATGGTAAAGAGGGAAGAAGGAGTGTGGGGAACATGTGGATTGGGAGAGAG
>CAUYQU010056496.1:0-141118 GCA_963574635.1 Cheracebus regulus
AAAATGTATGTTTTGTGGATTTGTGGGAGGAGAGTTCTGTAAATATTTGTTAAGTCTAGTTGTTCCAGGTCTGAGTTCAAGTCCTGGATATCCTTGTTGATTTTCTACCTCGTTGATCTATGTAATATTGACAGTGTAGTGTTAAAGGAAAAATTTAAAAATATTTTGTTATAGTGGGAGACTTTAACAAAATATTTTTAAATTTCTCCTGCGACTTTTCCTTTGGTCCAGGTTTCTTAAGAAGTTGATTAATCTGTAAGCTTTTAGAGTTTTCCATCTATCTTTCTATTATATATTTCTATGTTAAGCCTACTGTGGTCTAAAAGTATACTTTGTATGTTTCTATTATTTTAAATTTGTTAAAATGCACTTTATGGCCCAGAATGCAGTCTATTGTAGATTCTGCTGTTGTTGGATAAAGTAGTCTATATCTGCCAACCAGATTTAGTTGACGGAGTGCTGCTTAGTTTCGCTGTGCACTCACTTTCTACCTGCTGGAACTATCTGTTTCTAACGGAGGGGAGATGAGTACTCAAATATAATGATGAATTCATCTATTTCTCCTAACAATTCTGTCAGCTTTTACTTTCACAACTATTGATGTCCTCTTTTTAAATACACACGTGTTAATGGTTATTATGACTTCTGGTGAATCAACCCATGTATCAATATAGTAATGACCTCCTTTATCCCTGATTAATTTCCTGGGCTTTTCCCTGATTAATTTCCCGGCCTTAAAATATGTTTTGTCTGATATTAATTTAGCTACTTCAACCTTCTTTTGGTTAGAGTTACCATCACATATCTTTCTCCATATATTTACAATTTATCTAACTGTGTCTTTATATTTAAGGTAAGTTTCTTGTAGATAATGCTCTTGGATCTTGTTTCTTGCCCATTCTGATAGCCTGTCCTTTAAATGATGTATTTAGAACATGTTAAATTAAACTGATTATTGATATAGTTGACTTAATATATACCATATTTGCTAATCTTTACAATCTGTGGCCTTTTTCCATTTTTCTTTTTTTGTTTCCACTCTATCCTGCCTTCTTTAGCTTTAGTTATGCATTTCATATAATTTCATTTTTAATTCTCTCAGCACACCAATTATACTTATTTTTAACTCTGAGTGGTTTAGAATATTAATGCACTATTTATTAATATGACAGAGTTTTTGCCTTCAAGAATCTTAAATGACACACTGTAAGAATTAGATACCAAAGTTCAATGTAAAGAATTATGAAGTTAAAAAGCAAACCAGTGCTATTAGAGCAAAATTCACTTGGCAACTGCATTTATTTACAACAATGCTAAACTAATATCAAGTCAGAAGTAAAATATTAAGAAATTGGTCAAAATATTAATGATAAGGTCAAACATACAAAAAATAAGTTTATTATATTATCATAATTTATTAATTAGTATTGAAAAATATGAGCTACATTCTACAAAACAGAACTAATAAATTTACTGAAAAAACTAGTTTTATCACCTTCATTTAATATTTGTTTTGTTAATTAGGAGCTGACACCTTTTTGTATATTTTGTTAAATATAGTGCTGAAAATGAAAGAATATGGATTTATAAATCAAAGTAGTCAAGTCAGTGACTATTTTAAAAGAAGGAAAGAAGACGAAGAGATATACTCAAGTGAAGGAGCACATTTGGAGGTGCAGGTAATGCTGCACATAAGGATCATGCATTCACTCCATGCTCTGCCATTTTCCATAGCTAGCAGCAGTGAATGTAAGACATCAGATTTCTTATTACATACGTATAACTATTTTACTGTGAATCCTGGGTATAACTTTATTTTTTTGGTATTTCTCTTTTTTTCTCTTCATTGATCTTCAATAACTCAAATTTTCCTCAATCCCAATACTTTTAAACCAAACTTTAACCCCTTATGTTTTAGGAGGATAAATGAAAATTCAGATGATTTAATAAATTTGCCTGGCTGTTGCAGGAAAGTTATTTATTCTGATAAATAAATTGAAATTACTGTGATTCTTTTTCGTGGTTGCCAACACAAAAAATTTATTTACAATATATTACACTTGTAAGGATGATTTGTTTTATTTGTGCCAGGTTCTCAAATAAGTCCATTACATATGCCTTCTCCTTTAACACTCTGAAAAATATTTTGAGATTAGTATTATTATCGAATTTTAAAGCAGAAGAAGATGGGCCAATGAATCTGTATTTTAAAATATTGCTGAGATGATTTTTTAAATTATGTAAAATTGATAAATTATTTGGCCCACCTTCATCTAGAATCTCTAAGGCATGGAGAATATTTAACTTAGCATGTGATAACCCCAGGTTATTATGACAGTCAAATTTGAAAAACACAGTATAAACTTTCTCATCACCTTACTTTGCAGAAGGTGAGTGAGAGCACATTTACCATATATTCTAAGAAAATTTAATACTCCTAAAAAGGAAAAAGAGAGTAAGAATTTTGGAATTTAGAAACCGCAAAGCAAGTAACTTATCCTAATAACATAAATGACACTTTAAATTTCTTTGGAGCAGTAAAGTATAACTAGAACAAAACGAATATTGATAAATAATACAAAAACTTATTTGTGTAAAAGCTAATAATTTGGTTATGAAGAAACATCAACTACTAGTAGGTAAAAGTAAAGCAGAATAGGACATAACATATCAAAAAAATCAGATACATGGGAAAATGTGTAAAGATGCAAGAATTGAACAATCAGCATTTGTGACAGAAAATCACCTCTTTTGTTTACATAAACAACACATACAAATTACAAAGAAATGCTCAGATTATTTATCTGTTTTTTTATATGAACTGCTTTATTTTAAGTTCATTTAATTGAATTCACGTTAATGAATATTACTCTTGGCCCAAGTCTTGTTAATATAAATTCATTCTAGAATGAGGATTGTTATGATTATAGATTTCAGAACATTTTAAAAAGAGGAGAATTAACTTGCCATTTGATCAATGATAGTGAGTTAAATATTTAAAATAATATGTTATCTTTCTTTTTACAGCCCTTTAAAACTTATAAGCTTGCAACCGCAAGGCAATTTCCAGAAAGAATACCAAGTAGATATGCAGAAATGGGAGTGTGGGGATGAGAATGAGAAAATAGTTTAAAAAGCAGGAGTTATAATAACAGAATCAATGTTTTGAGAGTATGCTATAGCTCTTGGAAACAATCTAGTTTAGAGATTAGCAAACTCCGGTCCCAGCACCAAATCTAGTCCGTCACCTGTTATTTACAGTCTGTACTTAAGAAAGACTTTTACATATTTAAAGGTTGAAAAATGTCTAAAGAAGAATGTTATTTAATGAAAAGTTGAAATTATGTGAAATTCAAATTTCAGTGTCCATAAATACAATTGTATTAGATCACAAGCATAAGATCATTTGTTTATGTATTGTCTATGGCTGTTTCCTCACTAAAATCATGGAGTTGACTATTTGCTACACACACCCTGTGGCTCTTCGAAGCCTAAACTCTACTCTTTGGCCACTTAAAAAAAAATCACTCACCCGTGATCTAATTGAGCTTCTTCACACAGCTTGGAAGTTCTTAGAGCTTTGGTGGCCTGTACAATTGTTCTCAACAGAACTGGAATCAGAACCCAGATGGGCTGACTACGTTACATCTTTGCATCTCTTTCATCCTAACAGAATCATGTATCCATAGGATTTGGTGCTAGAAGAGTATGAAAGTTTAAAAATTACCCACTTTTTGTTTTACTATATGTAGTCATTTTTGTGAGGTATGTTGTTTTACTAATTTGATCAAGACAACACATATTTTTGATAGTTTTTAATTCTCTCCGATTCAGATGAAGAAACTGAGGACTCCCTCCCCAAAAGAAGTAAATCTTAAGTAATAAAGTATGGATGTTGTCCCCCCTAAATCTCATGTTGAATTGTAATCTCCATTGTTGGAGATGTGGTCTGGTGGGAGGTGATTGGATCACTGAGGTGAAATTCTTATTAATGGTCTAGCTGTTCACCATAGTGTGTGAGTCTTCATGAGAGAGATTGGTTGTGTAAAAGGGTGTAGCATCTTTCCTTCTAGCTCTTGCTCCTTCCCTCGCCATGTGATGTGCCTGCTCATGCTCCACCTCCTGCCATGATTGTAAATTTCCTGAGGCCCTCACTAGAAGCAGATGTTGGAGCCATGCTGGTACAGCCTGCAGAAAAATGAGTCAATTAAACCTCTTTTCTTTATATATTATCCAGTCTCAAGAATTTCTTTATAGTGAGGCAAAGAGCTAGTTAAGGGACTGGGCTAGGATGTCAACTCACATTTTCTGTGGCCTGTGCTCTGGCCCTGCACCCTACTGTCTGTCTCACACACTGCTCTAGGAAAAGACTCTACATCAGGTAGACTTGCTCTCTCAGTCTGTCTGTCTCTATCTCTATCTAGCTATCATTTATCTATCTAAACCAACAGAGTGCTTCCTATATTTTAGACACTATTTTAAGTGCTTTGCAAATATCGTCTATTTTAATTCACTGAGCAATTGGAAAATTTCCTTATAACCATAAAATCATCTCTTAAGTCCTTATATCTAGAAGTTCTTGAAGAAACTAGACCTTTTTCTGTCCTTGTGCTATCAAAAGTTTTCAATGGCAAATGTGATGAAACAGTGTGTTAATTCTGTTACAAATTTTAGATACAACAGTTTATAGAGGTCATTTTTATGAGAAACCAAGAAGAAATTCCAAGGCTATACCTTTAGACCTTTATATGAATCTATAGTTCTCTTGCAGAGTTTATTCCAGAGATTATTTTACAGAGCTATTACAAAGTACAGGTTCGAGGCTCCATAACACTCCTCCTGAATCATAATCTCTGGGTGAGGACAGAAAATGCCATGTGTAAAGCAATGGTGACCCTCATAAGCCCAGTACAGAATGATCAAATGAAAGACCGTTTATAAGCTAATTTCACCATTAGAAAATATTAACATCACAATTGTGTTTAATATTATTTTAATGTGATTTTGAAATATGATTTAATTTTGACAAGAAAGAAATTTAAGACACTATTTTGATAATTTAGCTCTTAGATAAAAAGGTTGGTAGTCCCATTACTTATCTGATAACTAACTCTGGGTTAAAAATTTTTATGGTAGCTTATAAACATATTCTCAACTTATCAATGAAATATGTCTGACTTACATTACATTCAAAGTGCTTAATTTGGCTTAACATTGTATCTTTTTTCTTTCATAATGAGACTTCTGGGAGTTGACTCCTGGTGAAAAAGGGGGTGATATGACCCTTCTCTTCTTTGCAACTTGTAGTTTTTTTGGAAATTTATTTTAGCATTACACAAAGGTGACTACTCAGAGAGATATCAGAATGATAACCAAGTTCTTATGTGATTAGTATTAGCATAGATGATTTATTTTTCCCTAAACCTAAGAGACGTTTAAAGCGTATTGATTTTCTGTTGATTCTTAAATGTCCTCACTGTGGACATCTCCCTAGCCTGCTATGACGTGAGTAATGCATTTTCCTCAAGTAGCAGCTTGCCCCCTCAGTCCACGTTGCTGTTTTTGGTGTGTGTGTATGTGTGTGTGTGCACATGAGAGTATTTATCTCCTTATGTTGTAATCTCACTGTTCCACAAGAAACACTTTCTGACAAAGTAGGGATACTGTTGAATACCAAAGCCTCTTTAATTCTACTGTTCAAGCTAGAGTCACCCACTGTCCCAACTTCTGAATGGCCTGCGTATGAGTCAAACATCTGTCCACTGGGTCCCTTAATTGCAGGAACGCATAGTCAGCTTCAAGAGTGTGAGCCCAGAAGTGTGAAGGAACTCACAGTTTACTCTGCAACTGTGCACAAAGACGTCCCCTTCACAAATTATTTATAAAGCAGACTGTTTTCATAAACTCGGTGTGAGAAAGGAATGAGGAGTGATGTAAATGGTTTTCAGTTACTTCTTTTTAGAATTTTTGTCTTGTTCCTGCTGGTATGACATATATAGCATACATTTGTGCCTTAGTTAAAAAATTCTAATTTAATTTCCCACTATGCAAAGAATAATTCTGAAGGCCTTTGGGTTCTCTGTATGTGGACATCATCTATCAAAATAATTTGCTTTACTTATAAAACATTATGTTCCTGGCTTCAATTTAGATTTGCTAATATAGACTCTCTGCTGATAAAGAAAGTTTTTATTTTTACATGTTCTCCCTAAATGATTATTTTGCATCTTAAAGTTTGAGAAAGTGAATAAAATTGTGTTATTTTTATTCTTTCAGAGTAGAAGGAACATAATAGAGAGAAGGGAAGAAAGGAAGGGAAACAAACTAGTAATCACAGAAGTACCATAATTTAAAAAATCAGAGCTTTTAGTTTTATCTTACTCTTTGGCTGATGCCTGTGTGGATGCAAACCAAAGTCTTTACATTGCTTTAATTGCTAAATAGAAAATTATTGGTAAAATTGGCAAGGAGCTATAGCTCATGGCTATAATACCAACACTTTAAGAGGCTATGGTGGGAGAATCACTGGAATGCAAGAATTTAGACTAACCTGGGAAACACTGGAATATAAGAATTTAGACTAGCCTAGGCAACAAGGCAAGATCTGTCTCTAAAAAAAAAAAAAAAATTAAATTAGCCTGGCGTGGTGGCATATGCCTGTAGTCCCAGCTATGTGAGAGGCTGAAATAGGAGGATCACTTGAGCCCAGGAGTTTGAGGCTGCCCAGAGATGTGATCACACAACTACACTCCAGCTAAGGTGACACATTGAGACCCTGTCTCTTAAAAAGTTTTTTAAAAACTCATTGGTGAAGTGATCAATGAAAACTTTACAAGCACATTCAAATATTTTAAAGTGCATATTTTCAAAGATAATTGATAATATAGATAATATACGAAAATGAAATTATTGGTTATTTTTAAAGACATTTATTTCAAATTCTTCATAATGTAGGCACTAACAATTAAGAGTAAAATTAATAGCAACCTTAGAGACAGAGACAGAAGAACCCTATTACACATCCGAACTGCAGAAGAGGGATTCTGTATAAGCTTTGAATTTTGTCTAGGTAACAAAGTCTAGTAAATTTAAAATGTGGAAATTAATAATAACACCCTTTTTGTTGAATTTTCAAAATGACAACATATTGCATATAATAATTCCACTTCTCCAAGTCTTTTGTTTTAGATTTATCCCTGCATTATTGTCTTTGGGTACAAAATAAAAACACATATTTCTATTAGCAGTGGTAAAGTACCTTTCAAATTTATTAGTCCTCATATATTTATATCTTTCATTCTTTTACAATATAAAGTATGACTCAACAAAAGTTACCAAGAAATTAAATTACTATTATGAATTCTATACATAATAAAGATTTAGTATGATTTTTATTTTGTTTTTGGTGTGTGCGTGTGTGTGTATGGGTGTATGTTTATGTCCTTATATTGTAGTTCTATTGCAAAGCCAATTATTAGTTGAAATCAAATAGGTCTTCAGTTAAATGGAAAAAAGTTGCATATCAGGTAAGTTCTATATTTTTTTCACAGAAAGCTAAGAACTGACACAGAAATGGTGTATTTTTCAGATAAGAAGTATGATCAAGTTCCAGAGTTTTCATTACTTTAAAAAAATGCAGCTTTTAAAATTCAGAAATTTTATAAATTAGAGGATTTTGTTCCAAGAAAGCTTCAAATTACTTTTTGTGAATTTGATAAATGTAAATGTCTTACCAATAGTTCTCCAACATAAATTCAAAATTCTGCAGTCCTAAAACACCCTTGAATTGATCTAACTGGGCTTTTGTCTAGCCCAATTAAAACATCCGCGGCCAGGGGTGGTGGCTCACGCCTGTAATCCCAGCACTTTGGGAGGCCGAGGTGGGCGGATCATGAAGTCAAGATATCGAGACCATCCTGGCCAACATGGTGAAACCCGTCTCTACTAAAAATACAAAAATAAGCTGGGCATGGTAGCGGTTACGCCTGTGGTCCCAGCTACTCGGGAGGCTGAGGCAGGGGAATCGCTTGAACCCAGGAGGAAGAGATTGCAGTGAGCCAAGATTGCACCACAGCACTCCAGCCTGGCAACAGAGCGAGACTCCCACAACAATGAACAGTAATTATTATCACACAAACATGCTAGTGATGTGGTGGTAGGGGGCAACTGTGTCCAGCAGGAATATATAGCAGAAAGCTCACATTTGTCCAGGAATGAAGAAGAATGTCCTCAAGAATTGTGGTTCAAGCTAAGGCCTGAAGGATATGCAGAGTGATGATAGGAAGAACATTTGAGAAGGGCACATGGAAACGTGCAGAGGCTAAGAAGAACATGGGCCCTTGGAAACATTGTCAGAATTAATAATTGGAGCACGGTAGGTCAGGAAGACAGTGATAGAGAAGAAGCTGGAAAGGAACTGATCAAAGTAGAAAGCACCATGTACGGACATTCACACTCTAACAAAAGAAAAATGCTTCCACAGGTTTTTATTCTTTATCTTTTTCTTTTTTAAAGGCTATCTCTGTCTGTCGCCCTGGCTGAAAAGCAATGATGCTATCATGGCTCACTGCAGTTTCAAAGTGCTAGGTCAAAAATCCGCCTGCCTCAGCCTCTGGTGTCGCTGGGACTACAGGAGCTCCCAGCCCATGGAAAGTTCTAGTTCAGGAAAATTATTTTCCGACTTGCATTTTTAAATGTTTCTTTCAGCTGCTCTGTGAAGAATGGATTGGGTAAGATCTACAACACAGCAGCAGCACCCTGGGGGCAGGCCATGGGATGGGAGATGGTGAAGGGGACTGGAGAGACTGCTGTGGGAATGCAGAGGTGGGAATAAAACATTAGATTTAATTGTGGTTTACTGAAAGCAGATAAAGGTCAAGATTTTGTAAAATCTCTCACATATAAAGTCTGACAAAAAAAATGAGAACAAAGGTTGGAAATATAAACAGCCCCCAATATACCATGGTTTCACTCACAATTTTTTAACCTTATGATGGATTTATCGGGGTGTTGAATACATTTTCAAATTACGATGGTTTTATCAGGATGTAACCCCATTGTAAGTTGAGGAACATTTAATACAGGACAAGATAGAGATATTCAAAAGTATGGCCTGTGAGGCAATGGGAGTCAGGTGCAGCTGTGAATTTTGTAGTCACCTCTGTTAGGAGCAAAGCCACCTCTGCAGGAAAGAACAGTAACCAATATTTTTACTTCGCTCTTGAACAAACTCATTAAAAGGAAACATCAATTCATAGTGTCTACATTAGAATGATTATCACATACCACATTTAGAAACTAGTCCCATAATACAGAGGCATCAATCAAACGGGGAAGCTGTCACTTTTCAATTGGGACACAAATATGGTTCCACGGTCCCTTAACAACTTTCCTGCAGCTGTGATGCCTGAATAAAATAAGGTATAAATTGCAAAAGTTGTACAAATTGGATAAAATAGGATGATTTAGAAGAAAAAAAATTTTTCAATCACAGGTTCTACTGAGCTCAATTCCTTTTCATCCCAATCTTATTTTTATACTGAATACAATTCTCAGTTTTGTCAACAATCTCTCCAGCTTCACAGTGATTTACACTGTCATTAAGGTTGCAATATTAAATGTTTAGAGTCTTTATTAATGTTATTTTAGTTAATTTATTATATATGTTTTATTATGAAAAATTTTTTAAATGCACCAACTGGGAGAGAATGGTGTAGTGACTCTGCCTGTACCCACCATTCATCCCCAACAGCAATCCACATTTGGCCATGTCTTTTTCTTTTGTTTGTTGAATTTCAAAGAACTCAATAATACTACTTTATTTTAACGATAAATGTTCCTTGGCTGGGTGCAGTAGCTAATGCCTATAATCCCAGCACTTTGGTAGGCCGAGGCAATAGGATCACCTGAGGTCGGGAGTTCCAGACCACCCTGATCAGCATAAGGATACCCCATCTCTACTAAAAGTACAAAATTAGCTGGGCGTGGTGGTACATGCCTGTAATCCCAGCTGTTTGGGAGGCTGAGACAGGAGAATCACTTGAACCAGGGAGGTGGAGTTTGCGGTGAGCCAAGATTGCACCATTGCACTCCAGCCTGGGGGACAGAGTGAGACTCTGTCTCAAAAAAAATAATAATTAATTAATTAATTAAAAATAATAATAAAAATTAATGCCCCTTTGTGCTTCTCTAGCAGATAAGGGCATTTTTAAACAACAAGAATGTCACAAAAATCCCTAATAAAATTAAATAATTAATACCATCTCATACCCAAGTCACTTTTAAATTTCTCCTAAAATTCTCATAGATTTCTCATCATCATATTTTTTTAAACCAAGGTCTAAACAAGGTTGACATCATGTCTTTCTTTGCTTTGATTTTAAATGTCTTACATTTACAAGTATCTCCTTCCCTTTTTTTTCATGCCACTTATTAGTTGAAGAAATAGGATTGCTTGTCCTACAGAATATCTTACATGTGAATTTACCTGCAATACTTAATAATCCCTGCATTAGCTTAATCATGAAATCAATTGAAAACTGAATCAAGTTTTCAATTTGTGTAGTTTGCATGCATTCCATATGGCCACTAACAAATTAAGATATATAGCACAACTAATGTACAAAGACTAGAAATGCTTAAATAAAAAAAAAGATAATGAGTGCCTCAAAATGAGACAGAAAAAATAAACACTCTGTAAGTTTTATAACAAAAAGTATGTGTCTCATTTATTTCTAAAGCTTTTTTAACTATATAATTTCAGTAAAAAGATATGGAGTTAAACATGGTGGGTTTTAGTGTGCAGTGAAAATATTTCTACCTGAAGCAAAAGGTGAGATCTTTTCTCAGGCATCAGGCAAGGCAGAGACATCAGCGTCAACAAGCAGCGACCGCCTGAGCAGCACAGGTGGACTTCGGGTGCTTAGTCAGCAGTGTTCTAAACAAAAGTCCTGCTCGTAGCTTGCCTGTCCACTTCTCTATTTTATAAATTGTACAAATCCGTGACTCAACACTACTCATCTTAGTTCTCATTTCAGCAATGCTGTGGCATCCAAGAGTCAGCATGTGCACTGCCCCTTGGACACCTTCCTCCAAGGCACACAGAGACCTTGTCATCATGCGCATTAGGGCTGTGGTCCAGGCAGCTTCTGTAGCAAGCAAAGGCCATATTCACCCTCCATACCCTGTGAAGTCAACCATCAGCAAGTTCAGTGTCTTCTGAATCAAGACTTATGGGTCTGAGGTTTAAGTTTCTGCCTCCCAAATTACCAGAAAAAAAAAAAAAACACAAATTTGAACAATTTGAAATACAATGAAAGCATATAAACTAGTACAATTTGCATCTATTAAAGCACTCAGAGGAATCTAATAATGGTAAGATTTGATATGGGAAATAGGGAATATAGTCTATAGGCAAAAAAATGTAAATCATTAATTAGAGAAATGTATGGGGAAAGATTAAAGCAAGATAATATGCTGATTCTGATTAAATCTGGATAAAATGGATCAGTTGATGAGTCCCAGTGAGAGGCCTCACCTGTGCTGATATCGTTTTAGTTAAAGAAATGGCCAGGAATTAACCTGTGCTCTTATTCCAGAAGTTATTTATCAGATACAATCATCACACCCAAGTGGAGACTAAGATAAATGCAGGGACCTACTATAGCCATCTTAAGCAAACAACAACTTTTAAATTTCTGAAACCAGAGATCATGGGAAGCTGTGTGAAGCACAAGGCACCTTGATGTCCCATCGGAGTGCCCCAAAGAGCTCCAGCCAGGCACAGCACCACAGAGAAAGTCCTATGCAACCAGATGGGGCATGGTCAGCTGATGTGAAACACACACCAACACCTGATTAACCAAAGTGAAATGTGCAGAAGACACTCTTGATTACTCAGTGTGGTCTAAACAAGAGTCCACAGAGTCCTGGTGTGTCATTCGCTATTATAAGAGAGCATCAAATTTGTGATCAGCACTGCCTTTACCTCTGTGTGAGTAGATCTGACTCACAGATGGGAGCCACTTCCTTTGAATTCCACCCTCTCCACCCATCCTCCTGCTTTTGGGCTTTTCATGTGCCTGCGGTTCCTGACAGCCAGAAGCAAAGTTTTCCATTGGCCTTCATGAGCATAAGAATCATAACTATACCCATGCGGTCAAAATACTGAACAGAAGGAGATATTACAGTGGTAGGCCACATGTATAACATTTCCACAATTAAGCCAATATTTTCTTTTCTTATCACTATAACCAAGTGTTAAAAGAAGAACTGGAAGGCAATAAAATGTTGGAATATGTAAGTAATGAGAATTGACATACAATCACTTTAGTATGTCACTTCCCTATAGCTAGCAAAATTAATCAATTAGATAGTCTTAAATTTAGTGTCTGTTTTATTTTATCAATTTACTAAAAAGATTTTTAGGCTGGGCACGATGGCTCATGCCTGTAATCCCAGCACTTTGGGAGGCTGCGGAGAGCTGATCACGAGGCCAAGAGATCGAGACCATAGTGAAACCCTGTCTTCTACTAAAAAATACAAAAATTAGCTGGGCGTGGTGGCGTGCGCCTGTGGTCCCAACTACTCAGGAAGCTGAGGCAAGAGAATTGCTTGAACCCGGGAGGCGGAGGTTACAGTGACCCAAGATCGGGCCACTGCACTCCAGCCTGCCGCCTGGCAACAGAGCAAGACTCTATCTCAAAAAAAAAAAAAAAGTTAAATATTTAGAACTTAAATAAAAATCAAGCTGCAGAATGGAAAGGAGATTAATCAACAGAGACCAGTTAATCTATAAATTAGATAATTTTCCATTAAATAAATACGCATTAAAACACTAAATACTTGTTTGAAAAAAGCAGCTGTAATAAAATCCTTTATGATAGTTTAATTAAAAATAACTTTATGAAATATAAATTTAAGTAAAGTCCCTAAAGTCTCTTTTGGTCACTATGATTTTTGTGTTTAGAATTATTCTTTTCAAGATTTTTATTCATGACTTAGACAAAAACTTTGAAATCAGGGTGATGAACTTTTTTACCTTTGACATCAGATGGGGGAGGGACAGCAAATTCATTGATGGAAAGAAAAATCATCTAAATCAATGTTGCCTGGCATGAGGATAATAAAACAGGAATGTAATAGTAATGCCTTTGACAGGAATAGTGGTAAGATCTACATGTCTCCTAAACCCACTGCACAGGAGGGTTCGAGAGAGGAGTGATAGAGTTGCACATGGAGACAGTCAGTTGTAGTTTCCACTGAGTCCTTGGGTGCCTCCAAGTTTCTGGTTCTGGGAACTGTAGTTCTCCTAGTGCAAGCCAAGATCACATTGACCACAGTGTGATCAATGTCATTTAAAACTTAGACTACATCATTGCTTCTTTTAAAATACACAGCATGTATGAGAAGCAGGATAACTTTTAGTTCATATTAATCATCTAAGGCACTTACCTTCTAACTATTCATCTATTGCATTTTATTAGCAACGTTACTATAAATTTCATTTTCAGCATTAGGGAGCACGAGTGAACCAGATTAGGACTCTTATTTTGAGGTCCTGGGTCACAGGCCGGATCATTGGTCATCTCACAGAGCTGGTTAGAATGCAGAATCTCAGGCCCATGTTAGACCTGCTGGACCTGAATCACCATTTTTAACAAAATCTCCAGATCATTCCTGTGAGATAAAGTTCGAGAAACACTGGCTTTCTATAGACTCAGCAAAACACCTTGAAAATACCCTACAGTAAAATCATATTTTTTAATGACCTGCACTTTAACAAAACTGCTAATTAAATTGTGAAAATGCATACAATGTTTATGATTTTCTAAACTTAGAGAATAAATGCACTGACTGTGCAAGCCAGTTGTCACACAAACTCAATTAGGAAGGGATTCAGGACCACCCAATGCTGAAAAGCAAGAGCTAGGAACATTATGCATCTATGGTGTAAATGAAGAAACAATAAGTATGATGAAATCATACTATTGAAATTTATATAGACATTCACTTCCAGAGATTGCAGGTTATGTAACCTTAATTTTTTTTATTCTTACATAAGGTCTTGTATATTTCATAAGTGGATAGTCCCAAAGGAGTGTCAGCTAGTGAACAATGCTTACTGTTAGAATACAATTTTAGGGAAAATAAAGATGATATCATACTTCTTAGGAAATGAAATCATAGTTATAAACTTAGAGGGAATGCTTACTTCAGCTGAAGAAGAGGAGCTTGGTTTTTAGCCTGTTTGTGCATAAGAAATAAATACATATTTATACATAATAAATTTTCAACTATGCCACCCATTCATTTGACAAGTGTTATTGTCTGTCTACATGGACTACACACAGTTCTAAGAGCTGGAAATGCCTTAACAATGAGACTTCATCCCTGTCCATCAGCAGGTCTCATCTAGTGAGGAGATGAACAAGAGAACAGCTGGGATGATGGAGTGCAGTAAGCGTGACAATAGGAAAACTATTTCTGAGAATAATGTATTCCAGAATGTGGTGGCATCCTGGAAGAGGGCTATCTATGCTGAAGCTTAGTGATTAATCAAGCAGGAACCGAGTGAAAGTTGGGTGGGAAAGATGTGTTTAAGCAGAGAAAGGAAGACATAACTAGAATTGTGGTGACACTGGGCATAGCACACTAAAGACCTGAAAAGGCTGTGCAGGAGCTGCATAGCGATGTCATGGTTGCCATCTTCTCATCAATAAAATGTTGTTAAACTGTCTTGTAGCTTTTTTTTGAGTGTTCAAGAGAGATAATATATGTGAAATCCTATCTATGAAATGAAACACATTTAATGCATATTCTTGTGCATTCACATGAAAAGTCTAATAAATTTATACTCACATAGTTGCATATTTTACAGCAATTTTGACCATCTTAAACCATCCCAAATGGAGTTGTGAAGAGAAAATGATGCTTAAAGTGACCAATTTTGTTTTAATTTTGCAGGATTGATTCTTTATGACCTATATTTTCCCTTGCTTTTTTTTTCTCACATGATCTCTGAAATGAACCCAAAACTGGCCTTCACCAAGCTGTCCTTCAGTCTGGTGATGGCAGGTGCAGTCTGTGCTTGGACATCTGTCCTAAAGCTTAACCCAGATCTTGTTCGGAGGAACTCCATCTGGTCCTCCATGCTGTCGGATTTGCGTGTTCCAGTCCAGTCCCAGATGCTCTCTTCCAGTCTCTGCTCCTTAAACAGGCTTGTCTGGGACATTCGCGGTGGTTTGTGTTAGACAGTCTGCAGCGAAGACGTGATACTGGGGGTTTCGGGAAGTCTTTTCCTTGCCTAAATTTGGAATCTCAACTGATAAATGGAATTGAAAGTTGAATTGAAATGACCACAGAGGACACACTGAAATATTTCCTGAAGGCACAGTCCTCATTTCCACACTAAGGTGAGAAGTTTAACAACTCACAAAATATTTGACTTGTATCTTTCTAAAAACTTCACATTTTTGTTCATGTGCCACCTCTGGGAAAAAACGTACACACAGAAAAGAAGGATATGTGGGCCCAAACCTGTACTTCCTGAAACACGGAAAGAGTGTTCACAGCCAGGTGAGGGGAGAGGTAAGCAGCTTTGTCTTGGAGAGGACATGGCATGAGAAGTTGGAAAAGAAGAATAGAGTGAGCCCACAGAGGTGAGATGTGTGAGTAAAAGATTGTTCACAGGTTAAGTGCAGACATCGCAAGGGGGCAATTGGATTCATTTATTTAACAAACAGCATCAACTCAGAAAGACACTCAAAAAGATATGTTGCAAAAAGCTCAGCCTCCTTAGAAGAGTGAATAAGGCTTCTCATGAGGGTGATCTCAGGAAGAAGTTTGGTGCACTGTGTGCTAAGGAAAGAACCCACCAGAAGGAAATCCCACATTAGCCAAGTAGGAGAGAACAAAGTGACTTCTAGTGGGAACTCTGTGGGGCGTCACCCAGCCAGGACAATTTGTAGTGCAGATTGTTCTGTGCAAGGAACCTCTGTGCATCCTGCTACTGGAAATTGAGCTGAGGGGTGCTAGCCTCTGGTGGGTAATTAAAAGATTACTCAAATATTGATTTCTGCTTCCTGGAAGTGAAGTAGAGTTACTTCTCTATTGTCTTCAGGTACAACTGAAAAGTGTAGACATTGTGTCTATGAAACAAACACAAGAAGACACGGCAAGCTGGAAAGAAGATGGCAGAGCAGCTATGGATCTGGGGCATGACTGGAACACTGGTTACTGGAGAAGTCAGGGTTCTGACTATGGGTGCAGACAAACAAAAGCAAAAACAACAATGGTCCCTAAAGAAATTTGCTCTCTCTAGCCAAAGAACCACAAGAAAAGCAGCCTAGCAAAATAGAAAACTTTAGACCGTGAGTGTTGTTTTCTAAACTATAGTGATCTAAATGTTTATATTTTCAAAAAAGTCAAACTAAAAATCTAACCTGCCATCTCAAAAAATTAGAATAAAAGAGCAAAACTAACTCCAAGCAATAAAAAGAAATAAACAATAAAGAGCATGAAATACTGAATTAAGGAATAGAAAGAAAACAAAAAAAGCGATAAAACAGAAGTTGATTCTTCTAGAAATATCAATAGAATTGACAAATCTATAGCAAGACTAACAAAGAAAAAAACAAACTGAGAAGCTACAAGTTACTAAAAATAGGAATGAAAGAAGGAACTGTAGCCATCAAACAGATAAAAAAGAATTACTATAAACAACTCTACACACAAATTTTATAGACTATATAAAATGGATAAATTCTTGGAAATGTACACTAACAAAATTCAACCAAAATTAAAAAGGTAAATTTAACCTCATAGCTATTAAGGGAATTGAATTTATTGTGAAAATCTTTTCAAAAATAAAATCTACAAGCTCAGTGCTTTATTGGTGAATTGTATGAGACATAAATTTTACACACTCTTTTCTAGAAAATGGAAGAGGCAACACTTCCCTACTCATTGTATACAGCCAGTATTCCTCTCGTGCCCAAACCAAAGAAAGTACATACAAATTGCAGACAATAACATTCATAAATATAGATAAAAAATTACTAACAAAATATTAGTGAAAAGGACTTATTAATATATAAAGAGAATTATATACTACATCCAAGGATAGTTTATTCTAGTGTTCCTTTTGTGGGTTACCTGACCTTTCTCTCTGGCTGCCCTTAGCATTTTTTCCTTCATCTTAACCCTGGTGAATCTGACAATTATGTGTCTTGGAGTTGCTCTTCCTGAGGAATATCTTTGTGGTGTTCTCTGTATTTCTTGAATTTGAATGTTGGCCTGCCTTGCTAGGTCGGGGTAGTTCATCTGGATAATATCCTGAAAAGTGTTTTCCAACTTGGTTTCATTCCATCCTTCACTTTCAGGAATAGCGATTAAACAAAGATTTGGTCTTTTCACACAATCTCATATTTCTTGGAGGCTCTGTTCATTTCTTTTCACTCTTTTTTCTCCAATCTTGCCTTCTTGATTTATTTCATTGAGTTGATAAGTGTTTGAGGTGATGGATACCCCACTGTGATTATTGCACATTGAGATTATTACACATTGTATGACTGTATCAAAACATCACATGTAACCCTGTAAATTTATACACCTATTATGAGCCCATAGTAATTAAAAATATAAAACAAATCTTCAGATATGAAGAATCTTCAGATATGAAACCACATGCACAACAGATTCTTCAGATAAAAAGAATCTTCAGATATGAAACCACATGCACAACACACTAAAAACATTGAAAAATGGACTCCATCTTTCTTTTTTTCTTTCAATAAATCTTGTTAATGAGATGAAAATACAAATTAAAGATCTGGGGGAAAAAATTCCAAATCCTATATCAGCCACAGTGTTTGTACCTACAACACATAAAGAATTACTAAAACTCAACATTAAAAAAACCAAAATATCCAATTTGAAAACGGGCAAAAGAAATCATCTAACATTTCATGAAGAGAATATACAGACAGAAAAAAAGCACATGAAAAAGTTACTTAATGTTTCTAGCATTAGGGAAACACAAATTAAGACAATAATGGAATCTTATGACACATTTATTAGAAAAGCTAAACAATTAAAAATATATGGAAAAGATTAAATTCTGGCAATTAGATAGAAAAACTGAATCTCTTAAACATTGCCGGTAGAGAAGTAAAATCACGCATTCATGCTGGAAAATACATTGGCAGGTTTTTTTTAAAGATACACTTGCAACTGCCGTATCACCTGGCAGTGGCACAGCTGCCCATATATTTCATGGAATGCAAAACACGTCCACACAAATATCTATACACAATTATTCATAATAGCTTTATTTTCAGCAACCAAAACTTGGAAACTAATATTTCTGGGTAAAAAATGAGTGGTTTAACAGTTTGTTTATCCATACCATGAGATATTATTCAACAATAAAAACAAACTGAACATTGATATGCACAATAGCTTTTACCATCTTAAAGCTGAATATAGGAAGTCAACCTCAAAAGTCATGTTCTGTATGATTCCTTACATACAACATTCTTGGAATGACAGAATTATATTAATTATACAATTGTTATATATATAATTGTTTATACAATTAAACAATTGTTATATACACAATTGTTTATATAATTATACAATTGTTATATATACAGTTGTTTAATTATACAATTATACAATTGTTATATATACAATTAACTACATTAGTGGTTGCTGGGCTATGGGGGTGAGTGTGAATGTATGTATATATACACTTTGTTTGTAATGGTATAATCCTGTATATTGATGCCAGTGGTTTCAAGAACATGTGGTAATGTGACATAGACCTAAACACACACAATATAACAATGTAAGTTTTCTACTTTTAATACTCTAAAATGTAACCATTGGGAAAAATTGGGTGAAGGGTATGCTGAACTTTCTGTACCATTTTTGCAAATTCCTGTGAGTTTATTCCAAAATGAAAAGGTTAAAAATGACTAATCATTTAAGGGATGGGGTGACTTGAGAGAGTAGGGAATGTGAACAGTCAATGTAATTCTTACATAGTCTGAACAGCTGCTATATACAATGAACCGTGTTGGATGATGCATTAGTGTCCTTGGCTGTGGGTACCAAGTTCCACAAACTGGGTAGATTAAAAGGACAGAAGGTCATTCTCCCACAGTAAGGGAGTTTGAAAGCCTGGAATCAAGGCTTTTAGGAGGCCCACGCTCTCCTGACGAGGAAGGCCCCTGGCCTTTTCCAGCTTCCGGGGGTGGTCAGCAGCCCTGGCTGGCACGGCATCGCTCCCGTCTCTGGCTCTGTTGTCACATGGCAGCATTCTTCTGTATGTGTGTCTCCACGTGTCCTTACAAGCCACCCTCATCCATATCCTCTCACCTTAACTATGTCTACAAAGACGCTTTACCCAAATATCCTCACATTCTGAGGTTCTGGGTGCACATGGATTTTTGAAGGACATCGTTCAACCCAGTACAGATGGACACCAAAAAGTCACAGGACGTGTCTGGACATGGCTGGTGCCAACGCCTGCTTACCAGCTGATGAGAGATCAGAGAAGCCACAGCCAGAGATGTGTAACAAAACCCTGGGCACAGAGTGAGGCCTAGAGAGCAAGCAGCCTCGAGAGATAATGCTATCATTTGCTCTAAAAATAAACTTTTTTCCCCTTTTGACCATCAAAATACCCACTTTCACCCCCATTTTTGCTTGTTTTAAACACAGAAATGACATGGTTGGGAATAATGTGTAGAATGGTCAATCACATAGTGGTATGTAGGGTGTACTCAAAAGAAATGAAGCTAGAAGTGGGTGGCCAGCTAGAAGGAAGAACACAGCAGTCCTACAAGTGAGTGACATGGGCTTTGCACAGAGGGAATGGAGACCAGAGCCAGGGCCAAACAGCACGGTCAAGGAAGCACATTCGGGGCTTGTGCATTTGACCTTGACTTATATGTCCATTGTGTTGTTCTTTTACCATCAACACTTCAAACATCTTTTCCTAATAGTGAAAATATATAGGTTTTAAACAATGCAAAATCTATAAATTTAGAACTCTACGATCCATCTCTTCCGGATGTTTTGTTTAAAATGTGTTCCTTTCAAGTGGGCAGAATAATTTTTAGGATAGACACACACACACACACACACAGATGCCATAAATATAATTTTTGAATGAAGATATAAATAGCCTTCTACCTGGGAGTTCTAAATTTGGTCTGTTTATAAATTTATGGTTGGTTTTGTGTTTCTGTTGAAACATCCTTAAACTCATAAATATCATCCATGCAACTTTTTGTATTTGTGTTCTGGTAATCTTAGACACGGGAGTATGAAAAACTCTTATGAATTTAATTGGTCAACAGGGAGTTTGAACCTTCAGCCTTTATCTCATTATTAACTCCCTTCAGCCAAATGAGCCAACTCGCTGGACACATATTACAATTAGAACAGGAAAAATCTATTAGGCTATTTTGCACATCCACTTAACAAGTCCAAAGCAACATAGAATTCAAAAAGGGAAGATTCTTCAGAAGGAGAGGCCTAAAGTAAATAGACAACCACTACTCTCTGCATATTTCTGAAGACATTTTTAAAACAAATAAAGTAAAATCATTATTGACAAGGTATACAGGAACTCAAAATAATCTAGAAACTGAACTTGGTAACAATATAGTTTTTATACACAAACAGAATGCATGTTGATTGAAAATGGCATACAAGTGATCAAAGAAAATCTTTATAGATAAACATTTGAACTTTTTGCAGTATGGAACAATTTTAGATAATTTATGTTCTTCTGAAACTCATTTGTATTCTACTCTAAATATACAGCAGCCTAAAAGTTTGAGAAAATCTGGGCCAGAGACCTAAATACAGAGCTCCAGGGAGGATTGCTGGCTGCATGCAAGCTCATTTATGTAACCACTAGTCTAGCATTTTATCAATGTGAGAAACAGAGGTATTTTCTTCACTCAAACCAGTAGGACACATTCTGTATACCAACACAAAACCGTGAGAGAAGAAAATAATTGCAATGTATCGATTATGAAAGTTATTTTCTAGAGCAATAACAAAGTAAAAGAATAGTTTCAGAGTGGTTCTACTGTTTTACAATACTGAGATTTCCACGTGATTTTCTTTGAAACATTAAGCTTTATAAAAATATGAGATTTTCCTCAAAATCTGAAATCTTGAATTGCTGTTGAAAGGCTTAAAAATACCAACATAGCTTTTTCTGACTGCAGGAGTTACCATGGCCATTTCTTTCTCTACCTATCTTCTTCAAATGTTCTTATTTATTAGCTCTTCTTTTTGATTTATTATATCTCTCTGAGTATAACTATAAAAATAAAATATATTTCTTGCACTGTGTATATCACATCGTCTTATAGAACTAGACTTCTTAGCTTCCATTAATTTTTGGAAGGGTGAATTTAACATTCTAAACTAATTAATAATTTGGCAGACACAACTGAATGCATGTTAAAATTGGTAGAGAAAAAATACCTAATAATTAGAATTGTGGATGAATCATAATTAAGATTAAAGATAAAGTGGCTTATTACAGAGACTAAAATAAATGAATATGTACTTTTCAAATGTGAAATTATATTCTACTTTGTGCCAGAGAAGTTCCAGAGTTAATGTTTTTGTAATGTTTAAAAACATTTATTTTAAGTCTTTTCTGGATTTTCTGTGTCTTCCAGGGTGTTTGCCTTGAAGAAATATTAGCAAGACTAAGGTGTAACAGATACATTTCAGTAAAGACACCTGGTGTTACTAAGTAACCTAGGGTAGTGCAGGAGGCTTCAGCCCCTCCTCTGCCCTTATGCACAGTTTTACTTTCTGAGGTTTTAGTTACCTGCGGTAAAAGAATATTAAATAGGAAATTTCAGAAACATGCAATATGTGGAATTTTAAATGATACACATAGTGAGTGACATGAGGATCATGCCATCCAGTCCATCTTGCCACAGGACACGAGTCATTTCTTTGTCCGGCATATCTGTGCTGTCTATACCACTTGCCCTCCCATTAATCCCTTAGGACCCATGTTGTTCACACTCTCCCATCATTGCAAGTCAGAGGAGGGTGAGTACAGTACAATAAAAGATTTTGAGAGAGAGAGAGGAAACATTCACAAACTTTTATTATAGTGTATTGTCTTAATCATTTTATTGTATTATTGTTAATCTCTTATTGTGCCTAATTTTTGAATTAAACTTTATCACATGTATACACGTAGAAGGAAAAACAAACATGGCATGTGGAGGGTTTGGTAGTATCCAAGCTTTCAGGCACCCACTGAAAGTCCTGGAGCATATCCCCCTCTGATGAGGGGAACTGCTTTACTGGCCTTTGGACAGGAAACGTGTTGAGAGTAATGAAACACGACTAACGAGAAATAAGTTATTTTCATTTGTTTAAAAATAAGTTTCCTAAAAGAAACTCAGTCTGCATGATTTTGCAGGTTTCCTTTAGTAAGTGACTAATGCTATCTTGCTTTTAGGTAATATAATTATTCATTTTTGTAGTTCTGGATTCTGTTTGGCTAGAACTGTGTGGTTCTCAAACCTGATTGTGCATGAGAATCACCTGGAGAGTTTATTAAAATAAACAGTTGCTAGGCTCCACTGTCAGAGTTTGTGATTCAGTAGCTCTAGCACGGGAACCAAATTTGAATTTTTAGGAAGTTCCCAGGAAATGGCAACGAGGTTGGCTTAGGGATCACACACAGAGAATAGGTGAAATAAAATATGAGACTGCCCGTCTTTTTGCCAACATGTGCTATATATCCCGACTATTAGGAGAAACCTTGGCATTGAATCAGTTTGGAATTTAAGTACATTCTCTCACCATACACATTTACCTGTTCATGACTTAACACATAACTCCGAGAACAAGGACTAGAACCTGAAACCCTGTGGTTATGAGGCCGAAATCCTGTGGATTCACAACGATGTTCATGGGTGATGGTCAGGAGACCACAGGCACAAAGACTCTCAATGGAGGCTCCTGTTTATGTCAATCACTATTTGCATTTCATGAAACCCGAGACACTTTTGTTACTGTTATTGCCGTTCATTCTTTTATTTTAGTGACGATTGACTCACTAAATATACTGGACAAAAGGGCAGCTGCATTTTCTTTTCACTGAAGCAACAGTAGTCTTTGATAGAGATGGCAGAGTTTCAGAAGGACCAGGAAATAGGTTCTCAAGTATTTTACAGTCAAAAAGCTAATAAAACCGTCCTTACAAGCCTGCTAAGATTTCAGGGATGGCATCACGTTTTCAGAAATTCACATTTGCATACATGAATAAGCTTTTTAAGGACAACAGCCTTTAACGTTTGCCCTCTGAACCTCATACTGATGGCCTTAAGGAGAATAAGTTCTGCGTTTGGAAAGTTATCAACAGAATAATGCCATCTTAAGTGCCAATAGGCTTCTTTTAAATTTATAAATCTGCCCTTCTTCATGAGGATTAAAATATCTCTTCTCCTCATGTCTCTTTATTCAAATCCATAGTTATGAGTCTCCCCAAGCTTGGGCCATGTAGCCAATGTGTTCTTTTAGAGAAAATGATGGAGTAATGGAATCCTGGCTTACTCCAATTCTGATTGTTAATATCAGTGATTGTTATCACTGTTTTAACCAAAACATGCATTGCTTCCCTCTCATCTTTTCCACCTGTGATGACTTCAGATGGTAGCATCGGACTCCAGCCTAGCTGCCTTCTCAAGCCTTTCTGGGTTTTTCTCCATCCATCTCATGGCTTGAATGGTCATTTTACCCCCATAACACAAGGCATGGATATCAAACAAACTCTCTCCTTCCAGAGCCTGACAGGATTTCCACTTCACCATCCATCCACTGCCAACCTTGTGGACCTGCCTCTGGGGACCAGATTTCTCAGACTGGTGTTGAGATAGTTTTCCTGTCCTATATTCACAGAAAACATTAACTAATTAACATACAAACAACTAACCATTTGTAGGGTTTTTGTTTTTGATTTTGTTTGTTTGCCACTGAAATAACTCTAATGTGTATTTTACTTCTATTAGTATAACTTTGAAACACTCTTCTAACATGGAGATCTAGAAACTTCTTCTTTGCCCCAAACCAACATGTGTACTGTATGAGAATAAATAAAACGTCAAGGTCCACCCCCTCAACCTTTCACTTAACCAAGAGCTGTGCATCTGGGTTTGAGCCCAGTGGGAACAGAGGCAACGTGGACACTATTTCTCAACCCACATGTGCTCTGGTACCACAGTGCCTACTGAAAACACAGACGGAAAGTAGTCCTGAGCAGACAGACAAACCAAAGAAAAAAACAAACAAACTGCTAGGCTACTGTATTCCACTTAATTAAATCCAGTTTCATTTGATTTATCACAAATAAATACAAATTAAGACAAATTTAAGACATTGACCAAGGTTCAGGTCTCCTTCAAAGGAACGTATCAGTGCTAGGGAGGATCTGAAGCTCTCACTGGTTTAATAATCAGCCTTGTTCTGTGTTCCCTGGCTTCCCAGGATTTGACAGCACTTGCTTTCCAGCATCTGTCCTACTAGTGTGTGGACATGACTTCACATGGCAGCATCGGATTCCAGCCTAGCTGCCTCTCAAGTTTCTGGATCCTTCTCCACCCTATCTCAAGGCATCAGTGGTCATTTTACCCCCATAACACAAGGCATTTCTCACAAATATCTATTACAGCATTTATAGGGATTATTATCTCATTTATCTACATAGTAGCCTCAAGACATTGTTATTGTCTCCATCACGGGGATGTTATTTACCCGATTCTATATCTTGCTAAATATGACACAACAAGAAACTGATGGAGCATGGTCTCATATACTTATGATACCAATGTGTTCTTTACATTATGGTGTATCCTTAGGTGTATGGTAAATTTTTACATTACTGTTTTGCTAGTTAGAACGAGATGATGTCTTCAAAGAAATAAGTATGTATTTATTTTTTCTTTTTCTTCTTTTTTTTTCTTATTTGACAGAATCTCACTCTGTCACCCAGGCTAGAGTGCCATGGTGTAATCATGGTTCACAGTAGCCTCAAACTCCCAGATTCAAGCAAGCCTCCTGCGTCAGCATTGCAAGTAGCTGGGACTACAAGTACAAGCCACCACGCCTTGCTAATTTTTAAAAGATATTTTTATAGTAATGGGGATTCCCTGTGTTGCTCGGCTGGTCTCAAACCCTTGGGCTCAAGTGATCCTCCCACCTTGGGCTCCTAGCATGCTGGGATTTGGGGCCCGGGGAACCATGACTCATATATAGTGTCCAGCTGAAGATGCTTGATAAAGGTTATTTGTGATCATGGAACCACATAACTGATAAGCACCATGATACAGAATTGACCCTCCAGCCCTGCCAGAGTTCACAGAGTTCTCATGTTACATAATATATATAGAAAATTTCATTAGCTTCATTACTTCCATGGGGTAAATGAAAGAAATCATCAAATTAAATATTATAATCTAGTACAGACTTGAGGAAATTAGCCATTGACCATATATACGGTATTAGTGGGAGAAACTAAGAAAAGTCTCAAATCTGGAAAGGATAAACTAGAATCTGTACCACCTGTGACAACGGATAGCAAAACAAACAGAATAAAATTGATGGGATTCAAACAAAGGCAGTGAGAAACAGTGACAATGGCACAATTGAGGAAGTCATGTTGGAAGATTATAGATGTAACTTGCAACTCTTTCTTTTGAAAATCAACTCTGGAATCATGGAAATTTGCCAGAGCCAGTTTTTTGAGTGGGATTAGCTCTGATAAATGTCCACAGAAAAACCTTAGGAGTACTCAGGCTTTTGTGAGCAAAAGCAATACCTGAAACTGTGTTTCAAATGCCACCTCTTCTACCCAACCAAAGATACTCGTCACAGTAGATTAAGAGTGGCCCCTTGTTGTATCAACTGCTAAAAGGAACTATAGGTGATTCTAAGGTAGTAGGCCTGGAGACTGCAATTAGAGAAACTCTAGATTTTGCCCATATCTAAAATGTTGACATTAGGATGAATAATCCATTTATAATGGAGTTTTTCATTTTCCCACCAAATTTCTTAGAATCCATGGGCATATCAACTACGTAAGTAAATAATGTCTTTTTGTCCTACATAAAGTAAAAAATAAAGTAAAAAATCTAAGGTGTACTGGATCATCCATTTATAACCTGAGAATAAAAGCGTTTTCTCCTAATATAAATCATCAATCTATGCAAGGGCGTGGTCTGTGCATTCTCACCATCTGCTCTCCAATAAATAGTCCCTTTGTAAAAAGATGTGTGTATGAAACAACAATAAAATCCATGCAGATTAATGATGTGCCTAAATGAATTAGGCAATAATTAGTATAGGAAAATATTTTACAGATAAAATATATTTCAAAGAGATTGCAATTGAAACTTTATTATCCTCTAAATGATTGCATTGTACATAGTAAATTTTATTACTCACAAAGGTAATTAATAAACTTGGCTTGGCTGTGTTTGCATTAAAACCAATGATTTAAAAGTGAGAATAGCAGGCTGGCAGCTGTGTAGGAAGCCTTATTTCTGTCTCTCATCTAAGACCTAGTGTAAATATATCAAAACCAATCCCAAGAAAGTGAAGGTTTATTATCCACAATGTACTGAGGGAAACGTTAGCTTCTCTAATTAAATTTAAAAAAAAAGGAGTAAAAGATGAAAGAGGAGGAGGAGAAGAGCTTTACATCAAGGTAAAACATTTTTTTTTTTTCGGATTTCAGATTTGTCAATGCTCAGTAAAAGTAACCACTCCAGGTGCTGTTTAATACACGATGTAAATAGGAATCTCATACTGAAGAATAGAGTGCAGGGGCACAAAAGGCTCCATTGGCTTGTGATTTTTTTTTTTTAAGATCAACAATAGAAGGGGTCATGGATTCAGCTGTCAAATTGCCATCTGTTTCAGTATCTTAATCACTTTTGGAAAGATTACAGTATTTTCACAGCATCTCAATTTGACAAGTGGGATAAAATAGTACCCCTGTTTAGAGGACACCATTATGTCTCTTGACATACGTGATAGCACTGTTTATGATGTTTCATACCTAGCAGGACCTCAGCATAGACAAAAGCTATAGCTATGCAAACACTAGTTTGTACAATTGTATTCCAAGCTCCTATGCCTATAATCATTTCTTCATTGTCATATTACTCTCTACCCTTAACATATCCTTGTGTCTTTGGCGAGTTATTTGATTTTGTTTATGTTTTCACAGGATGTATGAGTCACATTTTTATCCGATCTCTTTCTTTGAATTAAGCAGTTGTTAAAGCGAATTGAAAGAATCCATGCATGGATACATAGATGAATGGGTACACAAATGTATGATGAAGACATGCATTAATGGTTCAGATAAATTTTTCATAGGTAGATATAGAAAACAAGATAAATTAAGAGGCTTTGTTGAGAACAAGTGGGAAGTGTAAAAAAGAGTTTCTTTGGATCTCACTCAACTAATACACAGTTCTTTACCCATCTTAAGGTAATTCAGTACATTGCAGGGACCTATGCACACTCGTTTCCATTTTCTTTTGATAAGTCTGTCCCTGAAAACCACTCTCAAGACTGACATTTTATAAAGTAAGAGAATTTACATCCTTTTCTTCAAGTCTATTGGAAAGACAATGAAAATTTTTCTGAAGCTTTTTGAGAAATATTTCACATACTATAAAATCCACCCATTTAAAATGTTGAACTCAGTCTTCTTAGTATATTCACAGTGTTGTGCAGCCTTTATTGCAATAGAATTTTGGTACTTTTCTTATCAACTCCTAAATAATTCCCATGTGTATTAGCAATCATTCTTCTCCTCTACTTTTCCTTCATCCTTCCCCCAGACCCAGCTTTATCAACATCTAGTCTATTTTCAATCTCTATTTTTGCAAGGATATGTTTTTATCTCCCTTGGGTATACAACTAGGAGTAGATTTGCTGGATCATATAACAATTCTATGTTTAACATTTTGAGGAACTGCCAAACTATTTTCACAGTGGCTTGCACCACTTTACATTCTCAGCAGCAATGCTCAAGGGCCAGTGTCTCCACATCTTGGCCAACACTTGTTATTTTCTGTTTCTTTGTTTATAGTCATCTTAGTGGGTGTAAAGTGAAACTGTGGCTTTAATTTGCATTTATCTAATGACTAATTATATTGAACATCTTTTAATGTGTGTGTTGGTGAATTGTACATATTTTTTGGAAAAATATGTAGTCAAACTATTTGCCTATTAAAAAATATCATGTATATATAAACCATCATATATTTATACAATGTAAAAATATATCCTTATGTTCCATGCATTTTTTTTCACTTTCTTGGTGCTCTTTGATACACAAGTTTTTAATTTGATAATGTCAATTTTATCTATTTTTTTTGCTCTTGATGTCGTAAGTAAAAAACAAACCAACAACAGCAAAATATGGCCTAACATATAGTCAAGACGGTTTACTCTCATGTTTTCTCCTAGAATTTTTGTTGCTTTAGATCTTACATTCATATCTATAGTGCATTTTGTGTGCATTTTTGAGTAAGGTGAGAGGTAGAGGTCTAAACTCATACTTTGCATATGGATATCCAATTATCCCAGGAAAATTTGTTAACAAGAATTTTCCCTCTCCATTGAATGATCTTGAGACTGTTGTTGTAAATTAGTTGAATGTAAATGTAAAGGTTTACTTCTGAAGCGATCTGTATTTCTGTTCATATGCCAATACCTTAGTGTCTTTATTACTGAAGTTTTGAAATAAGTTTTGACATTGGGAAAGGTGAGTCCTCCATAAATATTCTTTCTTAAGCTTGTTGTTACTATTCCAAGTCATTATCTTTCCATACACATAAGCAGTATAAAAATGTATGCAAAACATGAGGATTTTTATGGGGATTGTGTAGGATCTGTAGATTAATGTAAGGTATATTGCCATCTTAGTAATGTTAAGTCTTATGATTGATGAACATGGATTTTCTACTTATTTAGAAATCATTTAATTTCATTCACATTTTAGTATTTTTCATTGTTCCATGTGCACTTGAGAAAATGTTATATTCTGCTGTGATTAAGTGCTGAGTTTTATAGAAGTCCATTAGACCTTGTTTCATAGTGTTGTTGAAGTCTTTTGTTTTCTTTTTTATCTTCTGCCTAGTTGTTTTATCCATTATTGAAAGTGGGTATTGAATCTCCAAATAAATTGTCAACTTCTCTCTCTCTTTCTCTCTCCCTTTAATTCCATCAGGTTTTACTTCATTAAATTTGAGACCTTGTTTGTTGGTGCATACGTGCTGATAATCATATATCTTTCATTTTTTGACTCATAATTATAAAATGTGCTTTTTTTGACACTTATAACATTTTGTCTTAAAGTCTATGTTGCCTGATACTGCTATTCCACCTCCATCTTGATTCAATGTTTCTTTGTATACCTTTTCCATTTGTTTGTGTTCAACTTATTTGTGTCTTTACCTGCAAAACGTGTCCTTGTAAACAGCATATTATTGGATCATATTTATTTTTTATCCATTCTTCCAATATACATCTTTTGTTTGGAATGTTTAATTATTCAATTAAGTATATTTACAGATAGAGTAGGATTTGCATCTGTTATTTGCGATTTGTTTTCTATATGTCTTAATTTTTAAAATTTCTTTATTCACCCACTTCTGTCTTTGTTATTGTTAGATTATTTTCTAACATGATTTTAAAATTTTCTTTTTCTCTTTCTGTATTCTTTGTAAAGCCAGCAAATGATTTTATAGTTATTACTTTATACAATTGTATTTAAAAGAGATAGAACAAGAATGAGTAACAAACAGAAAGATGTTGATTTTTTATAATAACAATGTAGTAACATCTATGGGTGTTCTTTTATTCCTTAATTTTTATTTGAGAAACCATATACTGTCCTTTCATTTTGGCTTGAAAGATTCACTTTAATATTTATTGTATGATACATTTGTTAGTCTCTCAGTTTTTGTTTTCTGGAATGTTTAATTTTTCCTTCATTGTTAAATATGAGCTGAGGTAGGTAGAGTTCTCAGTTGACAGCCTTTTTCTGCCATGACTTTAATTATGTCATCTCACTGCTTTCCAACTTCCTTGGTCAGCTATTAGTTCCTCTTATTAGTTGATGCAAACTCATTGCATTTTTCCTATTGTTGGAATTTGCCATTTGATATTGAAATACATTCTTAAATAAATGTGGTTTGCTATACATCATTTTAATGGACATTTCTCACTTTATGTTATTTTGCTGATGACTTATTACATGCTGTTTATTTTATGTTTATTTTAGACTATTGAAATTATGTTGGACAAAAAACAAATTTGAGTAATTTTCTTATTCAAGTTCAAAATGGGTCATAAAGCAGCAGAGTCAACTTGCATCATGAACAATATATTTGGCTCAGGAACTGCTAATGAACATACAGTGCAGTAGTGGTTCAAGAAGCTTTGCAAAGGAGACAAGAGCCTTGAAGATGAGGAGCGTAGTGGCTGGCAATCAGAAGTTGACAATGACAAACTGAGAGCAATCATTTAAGCTGTCCTCTAACAAATTCACAAGAAGTTGCCAAAGAACTCAACATCCACCAATCTATGGTCCTTCGGCATTTGAAGTAAATTGGAGAGGTGGAAAAGCTTGATAAGTGGGTGCCTCATGAGCTGAGTGAAAATTTCAAAAACTGTCATTTTGAAATGTCATCTTCTCTTATTCTATGCAATGACGAACCATTTCTCTATCAGGTTGTGACATGTTATCAAAAGTGGATTTTATATAAAAACCTGCAAATACCAGCTCAGTAGCTGGACTGAGAAGACGCTCCAAAGCACTCCCCACAGCCATTCTTGCACCAAAAGAAGATCATGGCCACTGTTTGGTGGTCTGCTGCCAGTCTGATCCACTACAGTTCTCTAGATCCCTGCAAAACCACTGCATCTGAGAAGCTCAGCAAATCCATGTGATGCACTGAAAACTGCTGTGCCTGTAGCCAACATTGGTCAACAGAAAGGGCCCAATTCTTCTCCACAGCAACACCCAACTGCACGTCACACAATCAATGTTTCAAAAGTTGAGTGAATTGGGCTATGAAGTTTTTTCCCTCATCTGCCATATTCACCTGACCTCTTGCCAACTGACTACAAATTATTCAAGCATCTCAACAACTTTTTGCAGGGAATTCTTTCCAAGAGTTTTTCAAATTTCAAAGCACTGATTTTTATGCTACAGAAATAAACAAACTTACTTGTCATTGGCGCCAATATGTTGACTGTAATGGTTCCTATTTTGATTAATAAAGATGTGTCTGAGCCTAGTTATAATGATTTAAAGTTCACAGTCTGAAATCACAATTACTTTCACACTAATCTCATACTAAGACTCCCTTGTGCATAAGTAACTTTTGATGTGTCTACAGCTGGATCTACATTTTACAAATCTACAAATCTATGGCTAGATTAAAATTTTTTACTCAAATTTGGAAAATTATTAGCCATTATTTCCTCAAATCATTTCTATCTGTTTCTCTTTCTCTTCTCCTTCTGTGAATTTCGGTATATACCTATTATGCTTGATAGTTTCTCACTTTTCTCTGAGGCTTTGTTCATGTTTCTTCATTGTTTTTCCATTCTGTTCCTGAAACTGCATAATTTCTATTGACATATTAAGTTACCTGATCCTCTCTTCCTCCTATTCAACACTGTTGTTTAAGTCCTCTAGTGAATTTCTTATTCCAAATATTATGCTTTACATTACCAAAATTTCTGTGTTCCTTCTAAAATTATTTTGATCTCTTTCTTGATATTCTCTATTGAGAGAGAAATTATTTTTATATTTTGCTTTATTTATTCCAACATGGTTTCCTTCCATTTTTTTTTTACACATTTAGGTTCCCTGACTTAAATTCTCTTCCAACTAAGTTCAAATTCTGGCTTCTGTAGGACATTTTGTTGGGTTTTTTTTCGCTGCATATGACAAATTTTTCTACTTTCTTGCATGCTCAAGAGTGTTGGTTGAAAACTGGACATTTTAGATAGTAAATTCCTTCCATACCCCTCTCCTTAACATGTCTTGTTGCTGTATTTTTTTTATTGCTTATTTGTTTAGAAACTTTACTGGAATAATTCTATAGAGTACATATTTCCTGCAGCATGTGGCCACGAGATCTCCTCTGACATTTTTGTAAAGTTCTTGTTACTACTTTAAAGTCTGTTTTCCTAGGAGTCACATCTTAACCTTTATAATTTAGTGGATAGCCTTTTATTGTTTAGAAGTTTTCCCTAAATTCCTTCCCTGTATATCTTCTGTCCCTTGCCATAAGGATCCGTATGTGAGTGCATATCTTCTAACTCCTGGCAGCTAACAAGACAGACTAGCCTTCATTTCCTGCTTATGCAGGACCCTACAGTGAGTGAGCCACTGGTGGCTTTTTCCAAGATCTTTCCTGGTCATGCACGTGGCTTTGCATGAGCATGCATCATTTTAGATACCTAGAAGTATTTCAGAGCATTTTGGTAGTCCTTATCATTGTGTAGATCTTAGAATTTTCTTCTACGTTCTCAGCCAGGCTCACTTTTGTCCCAGCTAAAATCACAGCCTAAGATGCCTAAAATGTTACCAGCAGTTTTCTGTTGTTTCTGCAACAAGGTGGGGTGGACATTTTTTATTTGTCTTGCCTGAGTTGAGCTCTGGGTCAAATCAAATGGCTAACACACTCTGAGATTTCACATGGAGCTACAAATTTGGACAAAATATTGACTGTGCTATGGGGATAGTATTTTTAATGACGCTTCAAATATGGTCACATCTCTCTGTTGTCTGCAATGCTCTTAGCCTTTGGCTACTGTGCCCCTGAGCTGCTGTGTGTGGTGGAAAGGATGGGGACAGCACCACCTTAAAACATCACAGGGCCCGGGCGGATCACGAGGTCAAGAGATCAAGACCATCCTGGCCAACATAGTGAAACCCCATCTCTACTAAAAATACAAAAATTAACTGGGAGTGGTGGTGTGCGCCTGTAGTCCCAGCTACTCAGGAGGCTGAGGCAGGAGAATTGCATGAACCTGAGAGGCAGAGGTTGCAGTGAGCTGGGATCGTGCCACTGCACTCCAGCCTGGCGCCTGGCAGCAGAGTGAAACTCTTGTATCAAAAAAAAAAAAAAAAAAAAATCACAGGGCCTGCTGTCATACTGTGGTTTAGTACTTTCTCTTGAATAGGTTATCCTCAGTACCTTCTGTGGCCTTGATTATTTTTCTGAGATCAGAAATGGGTTATTGAGTTGTCTTGTTTTATTTATTTTTTGTTTTGTTTTAAAGTAAAATTGAGTTAGAGGAAAACTGAGTTAACCAAGATCTTCACTCTGTAATTCTGAAATGTTTTTCTCCAATGTAAACTTTTCAGGTTCCAAGTCCTCCCTTAGCATGGATATTTATAAAATCCCTGAGCCCATGATTAAGTTTATATATTCTTTCATTATCTTCCCTAGGAAAATATGTTAAATATATGTGAAGTTTTATAAAATTATATAAAAGCACCATTTAAAAAAGCACAACATGCTAGTTACCCTGATCTTATCACCATAATTATATACATTGCTACATCACTATGTATCCCATAGATATGTACAATTATTATGTGTCATTTTAAAGCATTTTAAACACAGTATTTTTTAGCTATTTTCCAGATAGTTACTGTAACAGAGAACCCTATTCATATATATATGAATATATGGATATATGTGTCTGTGTGTATATATCTCTAGTGTATGTGTGTGTGTGTGTATATGTATATATATATATATATAAAATTCCCTATCTATCTATCCTAGCTATCTCCATTCTGCAGGTTACAGATTTAATGAAAAGAAAGTTTTACAAAATGAAGGAGGAATCAATAAATTAAAGAAATTTGTCAGGCAAGTCTTTAACAGAGAACAGAATTTGAGAAATCAAAATGCAAATAAAAATCTATGACAGAGGTCTATCTGCTTGTTGCTGTTTTTTAAGACATCCTTCCTTATCTTTGCAGTTTTCTATACATTTAATAAACCCTTTATCACTTTATCACTAGGTTAAAGAATAGTACTGTTTCTTTCTATGAAGATTAAAGACTAGCAAGATTACAGTATGAAGACTCATGAATCGGTTATTTATTGATTCATTTAACAAATATTTATTGAGCAAAGGACTTGGGCCTGTATTAAATGTGTCATTTTATTCTGATGCTTTGATATCCAGGGCTTTGCTAACACAGTAGGGCTCTTCCCTCTCTTCCCATGGTTCACCAACTCCTAGAGGTAGGAGTCATCTGTGAGTGTATGGAACAAACCAGAGCCCACATTCCAACCATATTCTTCACTGGACTTTTATGCTCTGGGATACCATCTACCTGCCCTACGTCCCCCAGGATGAGGTACCAGACAACTAGGAACAGCTCTTGTCTCAAAACCCAATGAAATTACTCAATCTAGTCAATCCTAAACTTGTTTACCTTGCTTCACCCATTCCTTCACAGACGAACCACAATAGAGACTCTTGCCCACAGCTCCCCTTGGTCTCTGTCTCCGGACCCACCCCAGCGCTCACCCATGTGACCCCCATGGCCCAGCAGGCATCTCTTCTAGGGAACTGTGAGTAACAAACTACCTTTTCAATGGCAGTAATCTTCTGATCTGTCAGCCTCACTCCACCTGAATAATACTACATTTTAAAACAAGGCCTAACACTCCAGTGAGTTTTCAAACCTTAATTCCTAACCTCAGAGTCTTTGTGATGGGATAAACTTATAACCGATATATAATCTCTGAAATTTTTAAGTTTGTGCAAATGTAAGGGATTAATATTATGAAGATCTGTACTTCCCAGTGTTTTTCTGGTTCATTCTTTTCGTGGCCACACAGGGTAAGGATGAGATTTATCGTATTGCAGCAGGACCACATTTCCATGTAGAACATACAATAGCCCCTGATGCTCACATTCTATTGAGTAGTAAAATAGACCACCTCAGTTGCACTTTATTGCATGAAGATAAAAAAAAACAGAAAAGAGGCCAGGCGTGGTGGCTCATGTCTGTAATCCCAGCACTTTGGGAGGCCCCGGAGGGTGGATCACGAGGTCAAGAGACTGTGACCATCCTGGTCAACATGGTGAAACCTCGTCTCTACTACAAATACAAAAATTAGCTGTGTGTGGTGGTGTGCACCTGTAGTCCCAGCTACTCGGGAGACTGAGGCAGGAGAATCACTTGAACCTGGGAGGTGGAGGCTGTGGTGAGCCGAATTGGGGCCACTACACTCCAGCCTGGGTGACAAGAGCAAAACTGTGTCTCCAAAAAATAAAAAAAGAAAGAAAGAAAAAGAAAAACAGGAAGGAAGATGTAGACATCCGCAAGAAAAGCCAATATGCTCACGAGGTGCAAGTGCTCATTTTTTTTAATGTAAAGAAATAAAACACTTTTCAAAGATAAAATTAACAAGTGTGTGAAAATAATTACTCATCTCTTGCCACAAACATGTTTAATGTGGCTTCTTAATGTATAAAAAGTTAAATTCACTCTACTCGAAGACACACTTGAGGAATATTTTGTGGGCCATGGGATGTTTCCAAGTATAAAGGAAAAAGAGGTGATGGCATTTATAGCTCTGGCCTTTGCCCATGAAAGAAAGCATTATAGTTCATAAGTTGTTGCCACTTTCATCAGAACATACAATCTGTGAAGGCAGGGCTTCTGTCTCTGTGTTCACTGCTGTGCTCTCAGCACAGAACAAATCCCAGCAACCTGTCCATTGTTCAATGTCAGAAATAAAGGATGATTTCACAAAATAGATGCCTCCCCATGAATATTAAAACAGTGATAATCTTTGAATAAAACTGAAATAATTCCATAATCCCAAAAGAAACATAGAAGGACCCAGGAAGGCTCAAAATATGTTATTTATTTATTTATTTGCCTTGGGATGGTGTCCTGAAATCATGTATAAAAATTATTAGAATTTGGCAGCACTGGATTACAACCCTTCATTTTAATATTTTCCTAGTAATAAAGAAATACTTAAGAGGTTAAAAACACCATTTAATAATAAATAATTTCATCAAAGTACCTCAAATTCTGAGTTTTCACACATCTTGATAAAAGAAACATTTGTGCTTAAAAGTATGGAAGAGTTCATGGCACATCCATGCATTAGGTGAACAATAAGTATCATGTACTAAGTATTCAGATCTCACAAACATTATTTTCATCCTTCAAAACTCTTTAGTGTGGGTATATTTAAAAATTTCATTTGATAATAGAGATTTCAGGTAGATTTCCTAACTTCTTCAAGGTTAAAATCTAACAAGTGTAAGAGCTGAAATTCAGAATAACGTTTGTCATGTTCTAGTTCTTTAAATAATTTTTCAATATGAGGAGATTGATTCAATCATACTCAATATTTATTACAGACCTTGTTTTATTTCAAAGCAGGACCATGTGAAGTCACAAGCATATATCTAGTCCTACATTTAATGGAAAACCCAGATATATAAAAGAAATTATTTAAATCAGTCTCCATTTTATTCATTCACAGTAAATCAAGTAGCATATATATTTTCAATTTAGGGAAATTATTTCACTATCATTAAAATGAATGAGCAGTGGTGTGACAATATGAAGACATAAAATATAGAGAAAATAACACAGCTCTGTTTTGTTGAAGTAAACAAAGGAATCTGAAACAACAGCAACTAACTTCCTCCCCTTCCCCCTCCACCTCACCAAAATAAGAAAGGCCTGTGCCTTTGGATTTGTCAGGTAAATAGTCACCCAGTTCATAAACAGCAGGATTCCCCTTACTCCTTACTAAAAAACATAAGCAAATGTCATAAATTATTTTATGCCTAAAATATTGTTTATTAAAAGCTATGGTCTATAAAATATGAATTGAGGTTTTGTAAGCAAATAAATATTCTGAGAGTCCCCACAGGGATGTTTTTAGTAAAGATGTTTTTAAAACTCTAACATTTAAGAGAGTTTATCAAAATGTAAGATACTGCATTAGTGTTCATCGGATGCACCTAGTGAATTTGTCATTCTTTAGAAAATGACTGCACTGGTGATTCTTTAGGATATATGATTTTTAAAATCTATATGCATTAGTAATCCTATCATACATTCAGATTTTGTTTTATGAAGCCAGACATTTGATTAATTCACTCTTAATATTAGTGCACGAACAGTAGCTACAAGAATTAATTGCATCTTCTTGTTAAAATTACTAAATTGACAAAGAGCACTCCTTTCTAGCTGTGTAATTATCAGAAGTTCCTGCAACTCTCTGTGCTTCAGTTTCCAAATCTATAAAATGAAACAATGGTCTCATTGGGGCTTGTGTTTGTGAGAATTAAGTGAGTTATTTTGAGTAATACACCTTGAATAGCACCTGGCATAACTGAACACAATTATTATTAGATGTTGGTATTGAGTAGACATAATTCCTAACTAGTAATAGAGAAGACTAGTAAGTGAACAATCCTTAACTGTACACATATCAGTGACTTTCTTTTAAAACAAACTGATTAAAAGAAAATCAATAAGAAAGTAAAGTTAATTAAGAAGACTTAATAAAAAGGAAAAACAAAGAGGAGAATCAAGATACAAATATAGATATACAGGCACTCAGCATCGTACCCAGCTAATTTTTTGTATTTTTAGTAAAGATGAGATTTTGCCATGTTGCCCAGGCTAGTTTCAAACCCCTGACCTCAGATGATCCACCCACCTTGACCTTCCAAAGTGCAGGGATTACAGACGTGAGCCACCACACCCAACCGTGTATGTAGTATTATTTGTGTAAATAATGGTTGACACTTTGCATCATTTTTCTTTATAATACCATAAAAGAATCTCTCAATTTTGGAAGATTGGCAACAATAATAAAGAATTCAGATAATTCACTACAGGAAAATACAGAAACAATGGCTATGGCAAGAATTTGTTCTCAGACTCCAGAATGTATGAAAAAAATGGCACCAAAAAATCCCCATGCGAAAATGCTTGGGCTGATGCTCAGATTATAGACCAACTTCCTTTAGGATACATTTACATGAAAGATGACAAACATATGCCAAATTATATTTCCATGCCCTTTAAACCCAGAGAAAAAATAGACCAGGACTACCCAAATAATTCCTATAAGAATAGTACTTATATTACAATTGCTATGTCATGCACAATAAGAACATTAAACTCCACAAATATCAAATATTTAAATTAAAGTTGACAAATGCATGACAACTAACATTAAATTATACAATCTAAGTTAAATCAACATGCTATATAAAAATCAGTCCCCAGTCAAATAGCATGTGGACCATATGCAATAAGGATGCAGAGTACTCCAGGAATGACAATCTGATACTTCAGCAATGTCCCAAATAGTTGCAGTATTATCCTTACAGAGAAGCATGGGAAAGCAAAATTCAATAAAAATAAATTAACTTCTCACAGATAAATAAATACAGGGATATTGATTCCCTATAAGAGGCAAACTGTGGGATTGAAGAGTGAAAATTAAAATTACTTGAAAATTTCTCAAGATAACTATTTATATGTTGTGCAATAATGTCTAGGTACCTCTTTAATGTATTGATTTAATTTTGCAACTATGGACAAGTATACAATTAACAACAGGAGCTAGATATAGGACTCATTTAAGTAATGCATCTATACAAACCTTAATATAATCACTTAAAAATCTTATGCAGAATCTAATATACTTGTTCTAATAAATGAGCAATATGAAAAAACAGGTGGCCGACACATAATTTGATTAACTGAAATAAGCTGTAGGACGGATTACATCAGCATAATATTGTCTGGCATTATCCACTATAAGGCTGATGGAACTTTTCTTTGTTTCTCCATCCACCCAGTCTTCCATCCATCCATCATGCATTCATTCATTCATCCACTTGTCCATCCATCCATCCATCCATCCATCCATATGCCCACATATCACATTCCCGATGATTTTTTAAAATCTCAATAATAAACTTTACATAATAAGGAAGACTAGAGTCAATTTCTAAGAAGAGCAATAGTTTCCACAGGATATGTCTAATAATAGAAGATAACAATAATCAGATGCTTACCCAGACACTGCACTAAGAAATGTTGACGTGTTAGCTCATTTAGTCCTGGAGGCAGGTACTAATACTGGCTCATTTTCATACACGGACACCGCAATACAGATGGTTTGGTAACATTTGTGATGTCAATTCCTGGAAAGGGCAAATGTTCCAATCCAGAAATTGTCACTCTAGAGCTCTTACTATTAATAATTAAGTATTGCTTTCTACATAGAAATGTGTGGACTTTTCCATAAAATCTTGTAAATTCTCTGATATGATTTGGCTCTATGTCCCCACCCAAATCTCATCTTGAATTGTAATTCCCATGTGTTGAGTGAGGGACCTGGTGGGAGGTGACTGGATCATGGGGCAGTTTCCCGCATGCTGTTCTCATGATAGTGAGTGAGTTCTCACAAAATCTGAGGGTTTTAGAAGTGTGTGGCAGTTCCCCATTTGCTCTCTCTTTCTCCTGCCACTTTGTGAAGCAGATGCTTGCTTCTCCTTTGCCTTCTGCCACTATTGTAAGGTTCCTGAGGCCTCCTCAGCCTTGCAGAACCATGAGTCAATTAAACTTCTCTTTTAAATCAATTACGGAGTTTCAGGTAGTTCTTTCTAGCAGTGTGAAAATGGACTGACACATTCTCTATTCCACCAAATTCATTCCCAGGAAAGCTGCAGCTCCCTTCAAAGAAATATCCCCACCCTTTCTAGCTCACTGTGACTCTTCTCTGAAATCCTATAGAATCTCATCATTCAGGAATCACTCATGACCTGTCACGTAGCATATCTGAAGCCAATGCATACAACTAAATTATATGGCTTTTACCTTTCTCACCTTTAAAATTTGTCTAATAAACTCTCAGCCCATTGAATCTCTACATCTTGTTAATTTATTTTCCCTTCCAGTTAATAAAGTATCGCTGAAGGGTAAGAAAAAATGGCTGTTTTAAAATGAAATAGAGATTTCCAGTCCAGACGATATGGTGAAAACTATTTCTCCCTCCACCTCCCCACAAACTCAGCGATAGACATGTTGGAGAAAAATGTGAAAGACAACCAGAGCAGAGCTCTGAAAGGTTCAAAGAGAAAGGAACCTGGGTAGGGGCCAGGACTGGAGGAGCAGCCCAGAAGTAGGATGTCATATTATCATCCCATGTAACAGTGGAAGGACATCCAAGCCCAACGTTTCCTGACCCCCAGCTTCACAGAGGGAAGACCAGCTAGTCTCAAACCACACCTGTGTGGAAATAGACTTCCACTGTACCAAGCAAGCTGGGGCAAACCAGTAGAGGAGACTGATCAGAAGCCCCGTGGCTACAAGTAGTGCTCTTCTTCCTTGGCCTGGGACTCCTTCTCCCACTGAGTGATTCCATTTACCAGGGACAGCAGCAGCAGCAACTGATACAAAAAATGCTCAGCGCAGGAAGCCACTTAGTCCCCCAGGGCCTGAGACTCCGCTTCCCTAGCCAGGGATATCACACTGTGGGAAGCACCTGCAAAGGTGACCTTGACCCCAGGAGCTGACTGAGAGGTGCTCCTCATCATCCCACTTTTTCCACAGTCAGGCAAAGCCCTTCACAAGTGCTGGGCTGGAAATTCTCTTAGTCACCACAGGACAAAAGGATCCCTTAGGGAAGACACCAGTAACCTGGCATGCATAGCTTCTTCTGCCTACCCAAAGAAGCACCAGCAAGGACCAATGGAAGCCCCATTGGCACAAGATAAACCATTCAGAATAAATAGCACCACACAGGCTCAAAAATGCCACAGCTAATAGAGCCAGACAATCAGTCTATAAAACTAGGCCAAGATGTGTGCGCTAAATCCAAACAAGGTAAATGCCCTCTTTTAAAAAATCTTAAGTAGTACCCAGTTTTAAAATGTAATTAGCCCAAGACACAAGACAATTAAAAAGTATGTGTTATACTGAGAACCAGGAAGATCACAACCTGAAAGATAAAGGAAAAACACAGAACACCAACAATTAAACAAATCACTAATTGCAATTATCTGACAAGAATTTTAAAGCAATCATAAAAAAAAATGTTTCAACAGCACTTTGAAATTCTCTGGAAAACAAATGAAAAAATAGAAAATTTTAACAAAGGAAGAGAAGTTATCAAAAAGTGCAACTAGTGGAAATAAAAAGTAAAGTAACAGAAATAAATATAGCAAGATACATGGGCTGTTTTGGAGTTGAAATGACAGAGAGAGGGAGTTAGATGACAGGTCTGCAGAACTGACCTAGTGGAAGAGAAGAGAGAAAATACTGAAAAAATGGTGAGTATAGCCTCAGTGACCTTTTACACAGTCACAAACAGCCAATATTCACGTCAGCAAATCTAATTCTGTCAGGTAGAGCGTTTTAAATCTGAATTTCGACTATTTACCCTGTACTATCTGAACTGAGGATCTGTATATGTAAATCAACATTTCATTGTACTTCAAAACAATGCAATAAGGTGAATGTAATCATGTATACAGCAACCCTTATTGCACGTTTTTAGTTTAGTTTCAGTACAATTCTATTTGAATTCTATTTAATAAATATATACAATAGCGAAATACACAGCTAAATGATCAATTATCTTTATTCTTGCAGCATTACAAGACTTGTGGATAACGTCAATAACATTTCAATACAAAGACTTGTAGATAACGTCATTGTATTGAAATAATCTCTACTGTTCTTTTTTACAAGATGTGAAACATAATAGGAAAATTGAATTTATTTAAGATGTATATGTTTAAAGGTATATAATCTTTCTCTAAAGATAGTTTATATTTATTATCTTTAAAATTTTCTACATTTTGAAAAATAAAATATTTTTATTTGTATAACACTCCTGATAATATGTCTGTCATGCTCTATGTTTTCTAGTTTAGAATGTATATTTCTTCTTTACGTATGCTTTAATTATCATTTACAGTGTCAAGAAATAGATTTTAGATCTTCATTAGTCTGTATTTTTTCATGAATATTAGTAACAGAAATAATACCAAAACATATATGACTTTTTCTAGTATGTTGTTGTATTTATAGAAACAACAAAAATAAAATATATGTAGCTCATGGAATAAAGGGCATTTACTGGCTTACCTAATGGAAATCAAGAGTCAGGAAGGTTTCATGCACTGTTTAGTTCAGCAGTGCAATAATCTCACAAAGATTATTTGTGAGATTAAAAAAATAATAATAATCTCTCTCTGCTTTGATGTGTTGACATCGGGTTCCTTCTAATGCTGGTTGCGCTTTTAGTTCTAAGTAGCCATAGGGCTACCTCGTGCTTATTCTCTTTCAATGGGTAGAGGTTTTCTTCTGGAATTTATTTCAAGAAACAAAGGAAGTTTATTTCTTTCTCCAAAGGCTCCAGAAATCTCTGCATAGAAATTGTTGAACCACATTGGGTCACGTGCCAATCACTACAATAGCAAATAACGTCCGTGGATGGAAGCTGCTGAAGCCATTTTTCTTTTTCTATAGGGGTAGATAGAGTCAGCCTTACCAAGAGTAAAATGGCAAAGGAGGTGTGGGAAGTTACTGAGCAAAGGAGAATAAGGTTTGGGTTGAGCAAGCGCAACACCGGGTGCAGAGTTGCATTAGGTGAGATCCTCTAGATTCTGGAAGAAACTTAATGCCCAGTAGCAAGGACTTACCATTGTCCTCTTTCTCCTACTGAGCTTTGGGAAACTAACAACTTTTGTTATAAAAGTTTAAAGTGATCATATTTTGCAAATCAATTAGTAATTCTAGAATAAACATATTTAAAACTCAATGATCCTCAATTTAGGTGAAGTGAGTTGGAGTAACGTAGATTGAACATCCCTGGTACAGAAGAGAGGATGGAATTTAACTAGTTTTATTTTCATTATTACAACTATGTGACATAGTTATGCTAAAGGGTTGTGTATGTTTTCATATTGAATCTTTACAAAAATGGTAAAGTTTAATGGTAGGTTCATATCACTCAGGCCCAAGGACACTGGATGATGGCCTTAGGATGACATGTGTGTTAGCTTTTTCTGATCTCAATATGTCCATGAGTAGCATCTACTCACCACGGTCATACTCTGCACCCTTTGCAAGTCTTGATGATCACAACAGGAGTAAAAGTCCTAATACAACTTTGGATCACTAGCAAATTCTTTTAACTAGAACAATAACCCTAGGTCAATCACAATGAAATTCACTTCCCCCAGATTGTTCTGGGCCAGTACCAGACCCCAGGGAACAGGAGAGAGACACCTGGAAGGTCACTTAATTCTAACCAATCATGCCAAGTGAGCAAACAGTTTTCATCTGGGCATTTTCCAGAAATAAAATGACCAAATCATTTTTATTCCTCCAGAGACATTAACACATTATTTTAATATATATGAGGGCAACTCCTCTTGAGGGAACAAAAAGTAAATATCAAGTAATTACAACAGAAAAAAGTGTCTATCCTCTAAATAGAGTTTTCTTCCAAAAGTTTTTTTAGGGAAAAAGTAAATTTCACACTCTAATCTTGCTTTTTAATTAAAGTAAGACAAAAAAATTCCATAATTACATCAACATTTGAAATGTCTTGCTTTTTATTCTTAAATTTAAATTAATCTTTTAAATTAAATAAAGTAGGATGTTTTCAGCTCAAGAACTTAATTAAAAGTGATCATTGTTTCCATATTTCCATGGAGATTTTTCTAAAGCCAGTTTCCATGAAGATTTTTCTAAAGCCTCTCTTTTTCACATAAGACCACTGTAATGCTTGTCAAAAAAATGCACTGACAGTTACAAATTTTATTTTTATTTTAAGTGAAGAGAATAAATATCATCCTTGTCCTTTATTTTAAACAAATATAAAATGCCATTATGTTTTTATTTAACAGTTCTGTTGAGATAGTTTATATATCATAAAATTCACCTTTTAAGTGTACAACTCAGTGGCTTTTAATACATTCATAAAGTTGTACAACAGTCACCACAAACTAATTCCAGAGCATTTTTATCACCCCAGGAAAATACCTGTACCCAATAAATAAGACTGTTTATTCTCTAATCTCACCAGTTCCTCAACACCACGAATCTACATTCTGTCTTTATAGATTTGCCTGTTATTGACACTTCAGTAAGTGGAATTATATCATATGTGTGACTTTGTAATGTGCTTCTTTCACTTAGCAAAATGTTGTCAGGGTTTATTTCTATGTTGTAGCATGTATCAGTACCTTTCCCTTCTCACACCTGTATAATTTCCACCGTATGGAACTACAGCTTATTTATCTCTGTATCTGTGGATGGACATTGGTTTGTTCTATATTTTGACTATTACAAATTCTGCTGTTATTCCCTTTTTTTACATATTTTTGTATGGGCATATGTTTTTATTCTCCTTGGGTATATATGTGTAATGAAATTGCTGGGTCATATAGTCATAGGGTAACTTTTATTCTGTCATTACACAACATTCAAATCAACCTAATTTGGAGGAGGTGTTGTGTGTAATCTCTTAAATAAACTTAAGAATTGAAACCTGAGCAAAACTCACTGCAAACAAACAGAAAAAGCAAGTCGCCCTCCCAATATAGTTTTATATTTCTTTCCGAACTAAAGAAAAAAAAAAGCTAATAAGATAATAAATTCTGTGTATGATTTTTATTGTCGAACTTAAATGACTATTTATAAACAATTGCACTTTTATTACTGAAAATATATGTCACCTCACAGAAAAATAAGCAATATTGAGTTTTTCAAATCATTTTTTTCTGCATACATACAAATAAGAGATATCATTCTTATCTTCTAGAGGATCACAATGTAATTGTGAAGACAGCACAGATTAAGGAAAATCAGAAAGAAAAAAATACAGCGGACTATGCCCATGGTTAAACAAAAGCATGTGGCCCCGTACCTGATGAAAGAGGAAAATATTTGGAGCTGGACCTTTTAAAAAATACCCACTTTGTGATATATCACCTTCCTGCAACATCTCATTCCTCACTTCAGTTTACCTTTGTTTCCTCACAGTTTCCAGCGATGTTCAATAAGAAGACTTTTAAATATCATGAAATATGCCTAGTGTTGGACGTGCCAAGTGCATCACAAGCCTGATAGATGAGGTGCAGCTCAGAAACAGCACCCCGAAACCTCCTTCCCAGCCCGATTCATCAGCTTTACTGTCTGGGTCACATCCACAAGCCCTTACTTTCTCTGAGCTTATTCTTATCTACAAAACATAGCTCAGTTCCCTGTCTCCTTCCCGAGAAAGTTGCGTAAATCAAACACACTGATATTTCTGGAATTACTTTACAAACCTTAAGTTTTTCTGCAAACTTACTGTTTAACCTTGAACAAGCTATGAAGTCTCTGTGTATGACTTGGCACACTTGAGCAGAGCGTTACTTCCTGGCTCTCAGAGGGGAGTTCTTGGTGCACATCACCAAACAGTAACGAATTCACAGAAGTTTAGAACTGCAAGAGGACTTAATGCTTCTGTTTCACGACAATATCTGATCAGGTGTGTACACAGGAGTTGAAAATCCAGGAAATTCTGAAAGTTGTCGGTGCCTCCACAGTCCCAGTGAACCAGAGGTCCAATCATGTAAGAGGATAGATGATGAGTGTTCTCTCTTTGACTAAACTCCAGCCATGCTCCTGTGGGCCCCCCAAGATTGACTAGGTCTCAATTTTGCCCTACAAACAGTTGAATAAACACTAATATCGCTTCTAACAGCTCTAGGCCACCTTCCTAGGCTGACCGTAGCCCCACTTAAAGTGCCTGCCTGAGAAAACTCAAGGCAGCCCAGAGAGTTTACTGTTTGTTTCAGTGGACACGTGAAGACAGGACTCTCGTCTCTCAGTCGCTGTGCGAGGGTGGAAGCCCAACTTCAATAAGCACCAATTTAAAAACCCAGATGGGTTTCTCCCGGACCTTGTTTCCTGCTTTCTTCAGTTCTCCATTTCTCTGACTACTAAGCCCCTGCGCACCCACTCCCCACTCACTTGTTCTCCTTTCGTAGAACCCAGTCACTTCTGCACAAGTCAGCTGAGTTCAGCTCATGCTGGGCTCTTGTCTCCACTGCAATGGCATATGACTGATTAAAATTCATCCTTAGCATGTCAACCAGTGTCCTGCTTTGTTTATCTTTAACGTAAGTTTCTGGAAAGAAAATTGAAGGCAAAAGAAAGGCTTTGACAACTGTATCCCTTGGCTAATGTGCTCTGACGCTTTCAAAAGGCCAGGAGTTCAGATACGGTGAAACTGTTTCACTCGCTCTGCTAAAATAAACAAATTTGTCTGCCACTGACATAAAGGATAACCCCTTGTCCAGATCTATAGGAGAGTAGCAAGAATGAGAGGAAGCACATTAAGTAACTAGCAGGGAGCAGTTATTTCTGACTATATTTGTAAAGCACAAATACATTTCTCATGCATTTATGTGACATTTAGGGGCATGAGAGCATAACAGCTTGAATTATCGATGCCAGGGAGAATATTTGATATTGCTTATGAGAAGTAGCATAGAGTCTGTGATATTTGCACTATGAGCAAACTTTTCTTAAGTCAGGTTACACACTGAAGTTTAATTCTTTTCACAAAAATATAAGGCTCTAAACACCTTTACACTGCACAAACAAGCTGAAAGGGGAGTAGAGAAGGAGAAAAATGTAACTAAAGCACAACATAAGAAAAATAACACCCATTCCAGAACAACTCAAAGGAGCAGTAGTTTGTAAAGTGCATACAGACCTTTCTAGCATTCTGGGATTTTAAAACTCAAGAGGAATAGAGATTGATTGATTTTTAGAAATACACTAGATGATACTTCTGCTTAAAATCTGAACTGGAATAATGTCAGTCAGAAGGAGATGAAAATGTCTTTGCTATGGATAGTAAAAGCCCGGGAACAAGCAATCAATCATTTCAATGCAATGACAAGGAGGAAAAAACAGAAGCAGATCATGGAACCTGCAATATGAAAAGATGACATCTGGACCAGCTTGGCGCAGTGCTGGTTATCACAGTCAGCACTCAGTGAAAAAAAAAGTTAAATGAATGAACAGATTTTCTCTTGGCCTTACCACACTGAGGATTTATTTGTCTTGTAGAGAGGGATTGCAAGTCAACACCAGATACAATTATTCAATTCAACAATATGTATTAAGCCAGGAACTGATCAAGGCCCTTGGAATGCAACAGGAAACAAAATAGAGGGAACAAAGAATCCGTCTAGTTCCTAAAAAGAGCTTCCATTCTAGTTGGCAGAGGCAAATAAAGTTAGGCAAATATATATATATATATATATATATATATATATATATATGTGTGTGTATGTATTTTTTATTGTACTTTAGGTTCTGGGGTTCATGTGCAGACCATGCAGGATTGTTGCATAGGTACACATATGGCAATGTGGTTTGCTGCCTCCATCCCCCGGTCACCCACATCTGGCGTTTCTCCCCGTGATATCCCTCCCCCACCTCCTCATCACTCACCCCCGCTGTCCTTCCCTTGGCCCCCTTCAACAGACCCCAGTGTGTGGTGCTCCCCTCCGTGTCCACAAGTCCTCATTGTTCAACACCCGCCTATGAGTGAGAACATGTGGTATTTGATTTTCTGTTCTTGTGTCAGTTTGCTGAGAATGATGGTTTCCAGGTTCATCCATGTCCCTACAAAGGACAGGAACTCATCGTTTTTTATGGCTGCATAGTATTCCCTGGTGTATATGTGCCACGTTTTCCTTGCCCAGTCTATCATTGATGGGCATTTGGGTTGGTTCCAGGTCTTTGCTCTGGTAAACAGTGCCGCAGTGAACATTCGTGTGCATGTGTCCTTATAATAGAAAGATTTATATCCTTTGGGTATATACCCAGTAATGAGATTGCTGGGTCAAATAGAATTTCTATTTCTAGGTCCTTTAATGACAAGTGCCATAGAGGAAAATAAAGCAGAAGGTGGAAACAGGAAGCACTAGCTTGGTGGGAGAGGCTTGTTCTCAATTCAGGAAAGGGGCCTGGCAGTAAAGGTGACGTGAGAGCGAAACCTCAGGATGCGATAGGGACAGTCATGCAGACATTAGGGAAAGAGTGTTCTGGTGCATGGAACAATGGGTGCAAAGTGCTGTCTAAAGAAGCCTAGGCAGGTCTGGAGAATGTTCAGAAAGAACGGGAATGAATGGTCAGACTCAGCACAGGCCACGGAGACTGAGCTGGACGTCACTGAGAGACGCCTCAGACTTGAATTGACTTTATTATAACAAGATCACTGCAGCTGTTGTGTCACTAACAGACTGGAGGACAGTGAGTAATGACAGACAAGGAAACACTCTGCTTCCAGGCAGAAGACTCTATTCATCTGGGCTGCTTAGAGGAGATTGCAGCAGAGAGGCAATGAGACGATGAGCTACACTCTTAATGATGTAAATGTAGAGGGAGAAAACGAGAAGAAGGATTTTGACTTCAGCCACTGTAAAACTGGGCACCATTAAAGAAAAGTGAATATATACCCAGTAATGGGATTGCTGGGTCAAATAGAATTTCTATTTCTAGGTCCTTGGGGAATCGCCACACTGTCTTTCACAATGGTTGAATTAATTTACACTCCCACCAACAGTGTAAAAGCGTTTCTATTTCTCCACATCCTCTCCAGCATCTGTTGTCTCCTGGTTTTTTAATGATCCCCATTCTAACTGGTGGATATCCAAAGGATTATAAAACATTCAGTTATAAAGACACATGCACATGTATGTTTATTGTGGCACTGTTTACAATGGCAAAGACTTGGAATCAACCCAAATGTCCATCAATGATAGACTGGACAAGGAAAACGTGGCACATATACACCATGGAACACTATGCAGCCATAAAAAAAGGATGAGTTCATGTCCTTTGCAGGGACATGGATGAAGCTGGAAACCATCATTCTCAGCAAACTGACACAAGGACAGAAAACCAAACATTCCATGTTCTCATTCATAAGTGGGTGTTGAAAAATGAGAACACACTGACACAGGGAGGGGAACATCACACACCAGGGCTTGTTGGGGGATGGGGGTCTGGGGGGGTTAGTAGGGGGTGGGGGAACTGGGGAGGGTTATTAGGAGAAATACCTAATGTAGATGATGGGGAGATCGATGCAGTAAACCACCGAGGGACTTGCATACCTATGTAACAAACCTGCACATTCTGCACATGTATCCCAAAACTTAAAGTATAATAAAAAAATTTAAAAATAGTAATTAAAAAGTGGAAAAATTTTGACAGGAAAAATCAAGAATTAGGTTTGGACATTTTAACTTCAGTATTCTTTTTAGACATCCAAGGATCTACGTTGAACTGCATTTACAGTCATACACCCCACAATCATGGTTTGGTTAAAAAAACACCATCTATGACAGTGGTTCTGTAGGAGTATAAAAGAGTTGGACACTTTCATTTGCCAGGTGACAGGGTAGCCATCACAGTGTCAAGCAATGCATTACATGAGTGAAATGTAAACAACCCCACTGTGCTGCCAGTCTATAAAAGTCTGCACACACAGTTATCCAGCACATAATCCTGGATAATGATAATAGATGACTATGCTACTGGTTTATGTATTTACCATAATACAGTTTTTATCATCATTTATCATTATTCCTTCTATATATCAAAAAAAATAGTTAACTGTAAAATAGCCTCAGTTAGGTCCTTCAGGAGGTATCCAGATGAAGGCATCGTTATCACAGGAGATGACAGCTCCAGGCCTGTTACTGCCTTGGAAGACTTTCCAGGAGGACAAGATGTGGAGGGAGAAGACAGTGACATTGACGATCCTGACCCTGTGTATGCCTAGGATACTGTGCCTTTGTGTCTTAGTTATAACAAAATGCTTAAGTAGTAAAGAAAAAAATTAAAAGTAAAATAAAAACTCATAGTAAGGACGTTAAATATGTATTTCGCACAGTTTTATAATGTGTGTTTTAAGCATTCTTATTACAGAGTCAAAGAGTAAAAACAAAGTTTATAAAGTAAAAAAATCACAGTAGGCTAAGGTTTATTACTGAAGAAAGGAAAACCTGTTTTATAAACATAGTCTAGCCTAGCTGTCCAGTGTTTATAAAGTCTACAGCAATGTATAGTAAGCAAAGTCATAGGCCTTCATATTCAGTCACCACTCACTCACTGACCCAGAGCAAGTCCAATCTTGCAAGCTTCAATTATGGTAAGTGCCCAATATAGATGCATCATTATTGGTCTTATATACTGTATGTTTTCTGTACTTTACCTATGTGTATGTATGTGCAGATGCATAAATGCTTATCATGGTATTACAATTGCTGAGGACAGTAACATGCTGTATGGGTTTGTAGCCGAGGAGCAATAGGCTATGCCATATAGGCCAGGTATGCTCTAGGCTCTACCGTCTCAATTTGTGTAAGTATCCTCTATTATGTTCACATGACAAAATTGCCTAACAATACATTTCTCAGAAAGTATTCCCGTCATTTAGTGACATGTGACTATATATGCCTCTAGACTTTAGGTAAGAAGTCTTGGTTGACTATGGAAATTTTATTCTTAGCGTAATCTCTAAAGGCATGAAAGTAGATGAAACAATAAATTTCTAATGATTAAATACTGAGACACTATAAGATCTCAATATCAAGATGCTATGAAAACAAAAATAATCTAAGAAAAAGGAACTTGTGAGAATGTAGAAAAACCAGGACAGTTTTTTTCTGGAAGTCAAGTGATAAAATATTTCTAGGGTAAGGACATGATCAATTGCAACAAATACGTTCATCGCTAATCCACTAGGTCTCACTAAGGTGAGTACTAAGAAGTGGTCATTGTTTTAGCAACATAAAGCTTGGTGGTAACCTTAAACATTTTCAGTGATGGGGGTAGGGAGAAATATGACTTGAAAGAACTCATAGCAAAATAAAGGAGTGAAGGAATTGGAGACAGGAAATACACGACTCCACTGAGTTAAGAGAATAGAGATATAAGGTGATAACTACAAACAATTAATTTTTAAATTTTTTTATTAAAAAATATCAATATGTTTATACACTTATGGGAATAATGCATTAAGGCAAGAAGACTAAGGATATAATAGAAAAAGGAAAGCATTTCTGGAAAGCAATGCTCTTGCACAGACCAGAGGGGATGGGGTGAGATAACAAAAGTGGATGGTGCAGATTTGGATAGACTCATGGCAATTGCATGCACATAATACTTATAATAAAATGTGTAAAATCCTCATTCCACATTGTTCATTTAGACAGAGAACAGCTTCGTGGAGTCACATCGTTGCCTAGTTCAGGTAAATTCAACTTAAATTTTAATATTCTCAAAGGAAAAGTAAGTTAGTAGCTCACAGAAGGCTCCCATTTAAAAAGCTAATTATATTCTAGGTGTGCCACTCACTACATAGACATTGGATAAAATAAGTCTATTAAATAGAATAAAACAAGTTCAAATCATCTTACTATTGGACCTCAATATTCTTATTTAAGTTATGAAGTAATTTGGCTATTCAGTTATAATTATTCCAGGATTGCCACGATCTACAAGCTATGTAATATGAGCTTCTGTCTCAACATTTATATCAGAAAGCAAGAAACTTTTTTAGTTCCTTGTTCATATGAAGGTCCCAGACATTAAAAGTTCAAGGTCTGTGAAACAATAGTTATTAGAACAATAATCCTTCTGATGAGACAAAGTAGCAAAAAGCGTTGACATGCCTATCTAGATAATTGCCAGACGATCTAGACATTGTAAATAAATATATGGACTGGCAATTAGTCACTTCTTCAAATAAAATTTATTGTATTGTTTAGTATTTTAAGAAGTCCTTTTAGAAAGTATATTCTGTATTTTAAGTATATTCCTATTCCAAGCTTTATAGTGACAAAATATTTCTCTCCAAGTTGCAATATGAGACTTTTAGATAAAGTCAGAATTGAAGGAAAAGGAGAAGACAAGGATATGGGGAATGAAGTATTTAAAGAATGTTTCAACAAACATTGTGGAGGGAAAAAAATCTTATTTCTTCTTTAATTTTTTACCATGATACATTTATTCAATAATAATGAGTAGTACAATCCTTATTTCCAAGGATTGTAATGCAAGGTATTTGGTAATGTGGACTTTTCTACTCTCTTACAAAAAAATCATATCACTTCAGAAGGAAAAAAGCAGTATTATTAATTAAACCTTCTATCTTTTTTAGCTTTATATATAAATTTGAGGAAATGGAAGGATGAAGACAGTGTTCTAAAATGGCAATAAAAAGACAAACCAAAAAATTTGATTTATCTTTTTTTTTTTTTTTTTTTTTTTTTTGAGACAGAGTCTTGCTCTGTCGCCAGGCGCCAGGCTGGAGTGCAGTGGTACGATCTCGGCTCACTGCAACCTTCACTTCACGGGTTCAAGCAATTCTCCTGCCTCAGCGTCCCAAGTAGCTGGGACCACAGGCATGCGTCACCACGCCCAGTGAACTTTCGTATTTTTAGTAGAGATGGGTTTTCACCATGGTCTCAATCTCTTGACCTCGTGATCCACCTGCCTCGGCCTCCCAAACTGCTGGGATTACAGGTTTGAGAAAATTTGATTCTAATAATAGAAGTAAATAACATATTTTCTAGTTTACAGTAACTAACTTCCAAGTCTCATTATTTTCTGTAAAATCGAGAGTTCTACTTGCAGTTTTTCCTTCTAGTTCTACTCCCTGGCTATCAGCATGAAGTTATAGATTCATGAAAACATACCCAATTTTTATGCGTAAAGGTATGGATGCATAGGTGTAAAAAGGAAAAAACTTAGGGCATAAGGGTATCTTAACGATCAACTAATAAAAACCTGAATAAACGGTATTTAGGTGACAGAGACAAATGAGAATTTATTGACAAGGCGATGAGCCCTGCCTGAGCATAAGGCATGGAGGGTGAGCTGCACAGACACCGCAGAGGGTGTGCTCCTCTCCAGCAGACTTCTATTCTCTCTCTGTTGAGCAGAGATTCCAATGTTTATTTCGTCAGTATCCTGAACATTTTCACTGCAGTATTCTTCTCTTACATTGACCTGCTACTTTGTGTGTGTGGGAACCTCACCTGAATGAATCCGACTTCTCTGCCAGCTTAACAGAAACCCTGAACTGCTGAATGCTGTTAGAGAAAAATTAAACAAATGCATACATCGGTGCTACCATTGTCTTGTGGATGCCAAACTCAGCTGGGTCTCAGCTGGGTTCTCAGCTCTTCCACTAACCCTTCTACATCAATACTCTCTCCAGTTCTCCTCAGTAGACAAGAATGGAAAACAATTTCTCTATTCTTCTCAAACATAACTCTCTGGCCACCTGATTTATTTTCAACAAATAGCCTTATTTTGTATTTTTCATTTAAAAAGCCACTTGAAAATAACATCAACATTAATCTAAACTCCAGCAAATATTCCTATAGCTGCATCTGCCCTTTCTTTCCTCAGCTTCTATTTCACTCTATTGAGTGGACTTGCCAATCTTAATGTTGAACTCTTCACCAGAGTTCGGGATCATATTCACTCTAAAATAGTTGAAACATCTGTGAACTGATTATTTCTTCTTCTTTTATTACATTGTCATCTTCATTTCCATTAGTCTTTCATGATCTCTGGATTCGTACATGTTAAAAAAATAGACCCAAGTTCACATCATCTTAGCATTGGACCTCAACATTCTTATTTCAATTATGAGGTGATTTGGCTATGCAATTACTACATTTTTTTTCTTAGCACTTACATTCTATTAATTATAAGACCCATGAGGACATTGAAACAATAAAGTGTCCTTTACTACATTTTAAGATCTGGGATGATTCTAAATGAAATGAAAAAGTTGCCATTATCTTTAATTCCCTGCCTTTGAGGTCCCCTTTAGCTCATTCAATGTCTTATTATGTCCCTGACTTCTCCTCCATAAAACACTGTCATCTTTCATCTCATTATGTAAGGATTTTTCTAAGGTTGAGAGGAAAAAAATGAGTAGCTGTCTTCAAAAGCTATATTAACCGTTCTTTTAGCTATGAATCTATATTTCTTGGGTTACTCGAATTCAGTACACAGCTCTTTATATTGTTCCTTTATAAGAATAATGATCTTGAATGTTATACTCAATATCAGGTGGATAATAGGAAAGAAGAATTTACTTTTTCATGTCTCAATTATACTAAGACAAAGCATATTATACTATAGGATATAAGTTTTATAGGCATATAAAACTTATAAACCTATACACGTAAAACTTATATACCTATATAGTATAATTTTATATGTAAAACTTACATACCTATATACCTACATACCTATATAGGTATGTAAGTTTTACATATAAAAATATACTACATAGGTATATAAATTATATATATAGGTATATATACATACATGTATACATGGAAGTATATGTACACATGTATGTATATATACCTATATATACCTATATACCTATATATACACATGTATGTATATATACCTATATATACACCTATATATCTATATATATGTATATACCTATATATATAAAACTTATATACCTATATATGTATATAAGTATATAAGATATATACCTTATATATAGGTATATACAACTTTTATACCTATATATAAAACTTATATAAGTGTATATATATATATATATATATATATATATACCTTATATACCTATATAGGTATATAAGTTTTGTAGACCTATATATAAAAACTTATTTTTTATATATAAGTATGTGTATATGTATATATACACTTACATACATATGTATACATATACTTCCATGTATACATGTATGTATACATATACTTGTATTTATACATATACTTCTATTGCAATTTTAAAACACTGAAAAGGCATGTAGTAAAATTCAACAAACTAGAGACTGTATAATGGATATCCTGAGGGACTAAAGGACTAAAGGTAGGGTAGAAAAGATTTAAGAGAAAGAGAAGTTTCTCCACATGTTTACCTGCATAAGAATTCAAAGATATTTTCAACAGGAATATAATAGTTCTAATGTTTTATACATTCAACAGTCAACACCCCTCTTCAACATAATGCCCAGAGAATACAATAACAAAGACTGGGAACCAACCCAAATGCCCATTAATAATAAACTGAATAAAGAAAATGTGACACATATATACCATGGAATACTCTGCAGCCATAAAAAATGAGTTAATGTCATTTGCAGGGACATGGATGAAACTGGAAGCTGTCATTCTTGGCAAACTAACACAAGAACAGAAAACCAAATACTGCATACTCTCACTCATAAGTGGGAGTTGAACAATGAGAACACATAGAGACAGGGAGCAGAATATCACACACCGGGCCTGTCGGGGATGGGGGAGCTAAGGGAGATATAGCATTAGGAAGAACACCTAATGCATGGGGGGCTTAAAGCCTAGATGATGGGTTGATAGCTGCAGCAAACCACCAAGGTACATGTATATATATGTAACAAACCTGCACATTTTGCACATGTATCCCAGAACTTAAAGTAAAATAAAATTAAACAACAACAACAACAACAACAAAACTCAGAAAAATTTATAGTGGAGGAAGAAAAATTTTTAAATAAAAGGTATTACAGGGAAGAAAAAATAAATAAGTAGAGCGAGTGTCAAAGAATCATACTTAGAGGACCTTGTAAAGTGCCCCCCTTCTGCCTGTATTCCTGCCTTTGGCCCCAGTCCCCCTCTGGGCTTCATGCATGCCAATACTTGCATGCATTTGGGGAGACAAAAAAAAAAAAGAAAAAACAGAAAAAAAGTCTTATTCACAACTTTTGGGTGAAAAAAACACGTATCATCCTCCTTGATGTTCTTACAGATAATTTTCAGTTCATACATATATACATATAAGTATGCATGCAATGACTAGTGTTTTTTCCACAAAAAAAGATATAGAACATGTAAATGGTATTTATGAATTACATATTTTTTGCAGAATAACACTTTGCTTTCAACTTTCCAATATCTATATGTATTTAATCTCTAGCCAAGAAAGTGAGCAAATGCAAAATCACTATAGCTATCACTAGCAACATTCTAATAAAGGTGATTGTAGTATGTTGAGCACTTTACTAAGAATAAATTTTTGGAATTATATTCTAAACTATGTCTATAAATTAATACTTAAAGCAATATAGAAAACATGATTGTTTTCAAGAAGTCCGTTACTAAATGAAACTCACTTTCACCCATACAGCGATGGCAAAGCGTTTTAATCAGGACAAGCATACATACTACTTAGAATTCTCCCTTTCTGCTGATGGTAGACACTATCATAAACGGCAATTTAAGTTTCTCCCCACACTACCCATTTGTCAATGCAGATGTGTGGGAGTTTGTTTCCAAGTAGCAAGGTTGCTGAGGCTATCGGTGTGCACGTAAGACTTATCCCCACCAAGATTTACTTAACTATGAAGTGTCTCGAATAATAGAAAGGTTAACTTGCTTCAAATCAAGTGCAAAAATCTATGTAGAAAATTCTATGTAATAAAACAGCAGTTTCCAAACTATATTTGAAACAGAAAATCTTTCCCAAATTTAAGAAATACATCAAATCCTAACATGTACAGTGAACTTCTGATATGCAAAATTGCCAAAAGTTAGTGCACGGTGATGGACATGCTACAAACAGAGGCACAGGCCCTGTAGTCCGTGCTTATTCACGACTCTCTTACCGTTTTCTCCCACACACCTTGACGTTTTCTACAATATGCTACCATTTCTGAATATTTTTTATTTCTTGCATTTTTATTCTGAAAACTATTGCAATACAATAATGTAATTTGGAAGGTCTCTTTCTATTTACAAATCTACATTACGTAGCTCCAAGAATAAGGGTCAGATATGCATGAGTTTCCTGTGTGCTCCAGTTCTGTTCCTGCAAAGGGAGACATGTTGTAAGGGAGGCGTGGAGACAGTATAGTATAATGAGAGCTCAGTAGGAGAAATTCTGGAAGATTTTTTAACAGCTTTAATGGGATGGAATTTATATATCATAATATTTACCAATTTAAATGCCAAAATTCATTGGTTTGTAGTATTTATGCAGTTGTGCAGACATCACCCCTATCTAATTTTAGACTATGCCATCATACCAACACAGAAGCACAGTACCCGCTAGCATTCATAACCTTCTTCTCTACCCCATATGCTGGTAACCACAAGCCTACTTTCTGTCTCTATGGATTTGTCTATTCTGGACATTACATATAAATGGAATCATAACATATGTGCTCTTTTGTAACTGGATTATTTCAGTTAGCATAATGTTTTCAAGGCTCATCCCAGTTATACAGTATGTATCATTACTTTCTTCTTCCTTATTCTCAAATATTCTTCTATTATAGAGATGTACCATATTTTGTTTATCCCTTTATAAGTTGATGGCTATTTGAGTTATTTCTACCTTTTGGCTATTATGAATATAACTGTACACGTTTTTGTGTGGATGTATGTCATTATTTCTCTTAGGTATATCCCTAGGAGTAGAATCCCTAGATTGTGTGATAACAGTTTAACACTTTCAGGAACTGCCAGTCTGTTTTCACAGATGGCACCATTTTACAATCCCACCAGCCTTGCATCGGGGCTCCAATTTTTTCATGTCCCCATCAACACATACTATTACTATTCTTTTTCATCACAAGCAACCTAGTGTACACAAACTGGCATTTCATTGTGTGGTTTTAATTCACAATTGGCAGGTCGAAAAAAATGCTGATCATCTTTTTCAAGTGTTTATTGTTGATGTGCATACCTCCTTTGGAGGAGAGCCCGTTCAGACTCTCGTCCATTTTTAATTATATTTATGTATTTAATTATGTTTGTGTATTTAGTTGTTTATCTATTTTGAGACAGGGTCTCACTCTGATGCCCAAGTGGAGTGCAGTGGCATGATCACAGCTCACCGCACCCTTGACTTCCTGGGTTCATGTGATCCTCCCACCTCTGCCTCCCAAGCAGCTGGGACGACAGGCATGTACCACAACACCTGGCTAATTTCCTTTTGGGGGGTACTTTTTGTAGCGATGAGGTCTTATGTGGTTGCCCAGTCTCATCTCCAACTCCTGGACTCAAGCAGTCTGCTTGATTTCACCAGATGTGAACCACTGCACACGGCCACCCAGATGTTTATTTGATCTGGGCTATACTGAGTGTGTACCATGTACAAATATTCTGATAAAAGCGGCTACACAGGAAATTGTTAGTCATTAATATTGCACAATCCCAATGATTCGCTTGATGTGATACCTGCAGCTTAACCACAATTGACTTAATAATTAGAATCTTATTCCAATTCAGACCAGTCATATGAGAGGGGATCATAATGAGTGCTTCAACTACACTATAGAACACTTTTCACTATCTGAAGAATGGTGAACCAATTAGATCCTTTATCAGGAAAATGCAAGTAAAATATATACAGTTCTGCTTGGGACAAGATTATTGCAGTTTTTCTGCTAATCTGAACATCTTTTTTCCCCCTTTTTTATTTTACACATTGCACTAACGCCAGAAACTTACCTCAATAGATCTGATCAGCACAACTTTTGCTTTGAAACTTCTGGGGATGTTATATAATAGAACTAATACTAAAATATTGCTCACTTCAATAAATGCAAATGATTCTAATTCACTTATTTTTACAAATCTAACACTTTTCTATAAAGTCTATCTCACGTAGGTCTTTGTTATAAAATGGAATTATCTGAATTTTTAATAAGTAGACTTCTATGAAATCTTTGATACAGGAAAAATATATACTTAAAAATATAAGAGTCATATCAGATTTCCTAATTCAAATAAAGATCATTATCATCATGGAATGAATGGCAAATAGGTGGCTATAAAATCAAAGTTTAAAAAACAATCGTGAAGTTGGGATGACCTATCATGAGAGAATATGTCACCAAATAACTGAAGAAAAGAATCCTTTCTGCTGAATTATTTGCAGTAGTGAATTTGATTATCAAAACTTGCATCGCCATTGTCTATGAGCCTTATTTTACTATATATACTGTAGGTTATATGATTTATATGAACTATTTTTAGTCATGAACCCCCTCACATTGTAATAACAAGAAGAAACATTTCTATTTTACCTATAACTAAAAACCTAACCTACATTAAGGAGACTGTATCACAACTTAATAGCATTAATATCCTCTACACAGATAATGTGAATTGTTATTTCAATATTGATTTTAATAGATTTAAAACATTGTAGGCTGGGTGTGGTGCCTCATGCCTACAATCCCAGCACTTGGAAGGCGGAGACGAGCAGATCACTTGAGGTCAAGAGTTTGAGACCAGCCTGGCCAACATGGTGGAAGGAGGAAGTTGCAGTGACCAGAGATCATGCCACTACACTCCAGCCTGGGTGGCAAAGTGAGACCCCATCTCCATAAAATAAAATAAAAACATTATGGTTGCTTCCCCCTTTTTGGTTTTTTTTTTTTTTTTTTTTTTTTTTATAAATTTTTTTGACAAAATCTTAAACAGTTGACCAGGCTGGTTTGCAGTGGTGCAATCTTGGCTCACTGCAACCTCTGTGTCCCAGGTTCAAGCGATTCTTCTGCCTCAGCCTCCTGTGTAGCTGGAACTACAGGTGTGCAACACCACGCCCTGCTAATTTTTGTATTTTTAATAGAGACAGGGTTTCACCGTGTTGGCCAGACTGGTCTCAAACTCCTGACTTCAGGTGATCCACCCGTCTCAGCCTCCCAAAGTGCTGGGATTACAGGCGTGAGCCACCGCGCCAGGCCATCTTCAGCATATTTCAACCATCACTTTGTGCCTCTGAAACTTTCATTCTCAATTCATTTTTATAACATTTTAGTACCTTAGGAATCTAATCCTGGACACCAGAGGAAAAGCTGATTAATTAGAATTCAATCAAAAACACCTTTCAGACAATTTTCCTTTTGGGATTTGGTAAGGCAGAGGCAAGAAAAGTACTCCAACAAGAACAGAATGCTTTCTGACACAGATGCTTACGATTTTAAGATTATAGAGGCAGCTTACTTTCCATGACACATCTTCAGCAAAACCTTTTTAATGCTATTGTCGGGGAATGTGCCATCTCATTAATAAAATCAGCCATGTAAAAATTCCTTAAAGCTGTACTATACTTAGCATGCTGATTCTCGTCCTACTATAAAGTGTCAATTCTTCAATCTACTTTTCATCAAATGCAGTGATCTTGTTTTTTAAATAAAATTTTAAAATAGCATTTGTTTTTTCAAATAAGATTTTATTGCAAACATTACAAGTAATTGAACAATTTAAGTTATACATTTAGGTGTAAAACATTAAAGAGATTTTATATCTGAAGTCATTAATTTGATATTGGAGATAATTTATATTTGACCCTTTCTAATCCAAGAGAAATAGATTGTTTAGAAATAATAAAAACAAGAAATGGTCACAGCATGAGCTATCTTGCCAAATATTTGAACTTCCTTCCAAATCGGATTTTTAATCTAGTATTTGAAAGACAAAATGTCACAAAAGAAAGCTAGTATGATGGATAGTAAGAAATACGGTGGCTATGGAAGAGAACAAGGCAGAATTGTGTCTCAGAGTAATAAACTGAATTGGCACATGTCTGAAAGTTAAATCCTACCAAGGCCACAGGATAACAATACCCCCCATTCATCTCACTGAGAATGAATTTTCTCATGAATAAAATGAAACGTAGTTTCAGATTTTCAGTACAGCGACGTTATCTTCTTACTTTAAAACGAGGGCAAAAAGGAAGAATTCATTCACTGTGATTGTTCTATACCACTCTCCTGCAAACCTTTTAAAAGCATCAGGACAGTGAAAAAGATGACACCATCCCAGCCCTCTATGGAGGACCCCCACTAGCTACTGTGACTGACAAGGGCCCATGTTGGACTTCAGCTGCTGAGTCAAGTCTATCCAGAGCAAGAACAGTGAATTATTGGGAGTTTAGGTACCACTCTGAGTGCTCTTATACATGTTATCTCATTTGGTTACTTAAGTTATGTTTCTCACAAAGTTCTCAATAATAAAAAGGAAATGAGATTATTTATAAAATATTCAGAAATCCAAAAAAAAGGATTCTTTAAATATATAAAATTTATATTATTTTTGTTAAAGACTGAATTTCATAATTTTATTGAACTCAGAATAAATGATGTATACATAAAGTCACATTAGATCACAATTTTATAAAGATGTTACTTGAATTTTGAAAAATGTGCAAATATTTTATTTTTGCTTCAAATCGTCTGAACTTTTACTTGTTGGACAACTCTCTGTTAACAATGATTAATGAGAAAGTTCCTGTTAATATTTTTCCTATTTCAGTTATAGCTGAGTTTCAAATAATATAATTATGTATCAAAGACAAGTTGTTTAGCATCAAAATCATACCATAACTATGGTGTAGCACTTGAGGTTTTATGGTCCATGAAATGACTGTGGTGTAAATCCCCCTATTCCTGAAGCATCCTTTGGGTTGGGATGAGAGGAAACTGCATTTATAAAGATTCACTGGTATAACCTTAGACAAGCACTGTAGCCCTTGAAAAAACTGTATTAAAAGTACACACAGTGCATAAAAATCAATGACTTTACAACCCAATTGTATGGGATTAAATCAGTTGTACTGTAGTTTCCATCTTGCGATTTCGTACTAATTCTGAAGTATTCTGACATCTTCTATGGTTAATTGTAAGAAACATGGACATAAGTGTTAACAGACAAATATCCACTTGATTCGTCTTCTAAAAATAAAACTAGGGATGATCTAAACTAGACCAGGTAAAGTCACTTATTTATTTATTTTATTATTATTATTATTTTTTGAGATGGTGTCTAACTCTGTCACCCACACACGCTGGAGTGCGATGGCGCAATCTTGGCTCACTGCAACCTCCACTTCCCGGGTTCAAGTGATTCTTTTGCCTCAGCCTCCTGAGTAGCTGGAATTACAGGCATCCACCATCATGCCTGGCTAATTTTTGTATTTTTACCAGAAATGGGGTTTCACCATGATGGTCAGGCTGGTCTCTAACTCCTGACCTCGTGATCCGCCCTCCTTGGCCTCCCAAAGTGCTGGGATTACAGGCATGAGCTACTGTACCCAGCCAAGCCATCTATTTTTTTTTAAAGGTAAGTGCAAGTTAAGGTAACATTCTTGGTCCTTGGCCAAGTGAATATAATTACACACACACACACACACATATTGTTTGTTTTGTTTGTTTGAGATAATGTCTCACTATGCAGCTCAGGCAGATCTTGAACTCAAAATCCTGGGTTCAAACATTTTTTTGCTTCAGCATGCTGAGTAGCTGGGATTACAAACACCAAACGCAGCACCCTGATTAATTTCATATTTATAAACCTACACACACTATGTATGTATACATGCATACGTCTATATGATGCTTTGCACTGTATATATAATGGATATATGTAGTTATAGATTCGAAATTAGAAAAGACTTAGAATTTGCTTTCAGAATTTCTTTTGTATTTCCAGAGTTTGGAACAGTGCCTACCATAAAAGCTGATGGATCCCAAATGCCAAAAACATTTACTGAAGAAATCAAGGTCACCTGAACTCACAAAATATTTTGAGCGCTCAAAATGAAGGATTCAGATGCCAACTACATGAGCAGTTGCGTACCACTGAGAGTTATAAATTTTTATGCGCCATACATATTGTAACTGAAGGATCTGACATGCTCATTGAGTAATTCTCCAGGGCATAGATGTGCTTTTTCTTTTTATAAATGATTTCATGCGGAACTAGAAGGAGAGTGTCTTTAACTTAAAGGAGACATGAGATTTTGATTGAATCAAGTCAATCGGAAAACCATGCTCATTTTTTTTCAGTGAGGTTTATTTTTAAAGCTATTGTTTTCTTCATAGATCAGTTATGTTTTTGGCAAAGACCTGTGGTAAAAAGTAATAATATTCACATCCAAAACAACAAAAAATAAAATTAAGGTAAGGATATTCTAAAGACATCATTTAACTTTGAAAATATTTTTTATTTCACTACAAAGACTTTTTAGAAAGTCTACATACTCTGGAAGCCCAACGAGGACAACGATTGTTAGTTTTGTTTGTAATATATTTAATTTTTTAAATGAAAGCAAAATATTTTCATGCATCTCTAAGGAACAGAAAAATATTTCACAAAAATAAAAAGCATAAAAGATTAATTGTATTATTTCAACTATTACTGATCACCTGTAAATGATAAAAATGATTCACTTTTATTCATTTACTATAACAGGATGTAACGATAGCCATATCTGCTTTACTAAAGTCACATTTTATAGTTGGTGGCAGGCAAACAAGTAACCATCATACAGATAGACTAAATCAAATTATCTTGGCTCATCATTTTGCCCTACTCTAATCAATAATGCCCTTACAAACGATAGTGCACTACTGTAAATCTAAATGTCAGAGTCCAGGTCCTTTATCATTTCAGTCTAGCCTGCCTCCCAAATAAAGCAAACAGTGACTTTCATGGACTAACAACCATGGGCAAAGTTTCTGAAACTGAGGCCATAGGAGACTGAGGCTCTGTATTTACATTTACCTCCTATGGCACCTCTAATTATGAGTCTTTCACAGGGGTCTCTGGTGCCAGTTTATTTTTTCCCCAGTCTCTTCTTTACTTCCTTGGCTTTTGGGCTATTGTTGCTAAGGTTACTTCAGGTACTATTGTTTGCTTCTGTTCTGTGATACTCCCCCTTTTAATGCACATGGCTTTCCTTCTCCTCAGATTAATACCCTGGCCTGCCAGGAGATTCAATTCAATGTTCATCAGAACCTAGTCTGCATAGATGCTAGACACTTACCTGCATCTTTTATTTAGCTCCCTAAAGAGCGTCACTGGTCTTCACTCTCTTTTGTGTGCATTGGGCTCAGAAGGGCACTTCCAGAGAAGAGATGGATGAACGAAAATTCATTCGTTTTTATTGGAAAAACAGTTCTCTAAGAAAAGGTTTTTTAAGCAAGAGTGAGAAAACTATGAATAGAAATCATAAGAGTGTACAGTTCGTGAATGAACCCTTACGAAAAGTTAGCTTTAAGTGTCTAAAAGGCTTAAAAACACATTTCCCTAAAGAATATTTTTATTGAATTTTTATTTTTTCAGTACAAACCCCAGAGTCACACTACCAAAAGTACCTGAAATTAAATTTTATTTCTACGGCACTCAATTGTAACGTAGAATATGAAAGTGCAATTTATTTTATTTAATTCAGGAATACACTGTACTTATGAGTGAAGTCTGCTGGGGAGCCGAGACGCAGCAGACTTCTGCCCCAGGAGCTCATGAGATAAACTTTGTTGTTGTTGCAGAGGAGTATACAGGAAGGCATGTGAGGAGAAAGTAAAGCAGGGAGCCCTGGGGCAGGGATATGGAGGAATTCATGCAGGCAGAAACTAGGGAGCAGGGCATTTTGTGTGCCTATAAGCACATGAGCAAGTCAGGAGAGCCCAGGGCTCCACCTGCTACAGCTGAAGCTACCAGTGGAATTTCAGCCTGACGGAGCAAGCCTATAGAGAGGAGAATTGCTACTGGCCCAAACATTTGAGTTCTTTACAACGTCAAGGAGGCTATCATCACAATAGGAAGAGTATCCAGGGTAATGCGATCCGCAGAGATAGAAGGTAGAATGGTGGCTGCCAGGCGCCGGGGCAGAGCTGGGAATGGGGAGTTGATGTGCAAGGAGTTGATGTGCAAGTTGATGTGAAAAAAAATGAGCATGGTTTTCCGATTGACTTGATTCAATCAAAATCTCATGTCTCCTTTAAGTTAAAGACACTCTCCTTCTAGTTCCGCATGAAATCATTTATAAAAAAAAAACTGCCTCAGTTTTGCAGGATCAGAGAGTTCTGGAGATTGGTTGCACAGTAATGTGGACATGCTTAACACTACTGAATCGGACACTTAAAGAGGCGAAGGTGGTAAACGTTATGTATTTTACCAGTTAAATATGAAAATAAGGAACATAATTTAAGATCTGACATGACATCCACAGTTCAACAGCAATGGAAAATGAAAATTTAAGATGATCATCTATCAAATGTATATGCAAAATACACTTGTCGAATAACCAGAGCAAAGGGACAGAAAAGCTGTTGCGGGGTATGTTTTCTTCATCACTTGCTCTGTCCCTGCATTTCGAAGAGGCTGCCTCCTTTCCCCCTGACAATACGAGTGGGCCTGTCACATACATGGGGCGAGGACTGTGGCGTCTATATAGGTACAGTGATTGTTTGTCCACAGCAAGCTCTTTCAGCAAGTTAGAATTTTCCCCACAGAAATCATCTGAGGATATTAATAACCACGTGCGTCTGCCTGGCTGTATCCCTGCACACACACGCGCGCACAGCTGTAAACAGCGGACACATAAGCGACTCGGCACCCCTGGGCCGTGCGTCCCTAGGAACATTCAGCCGATATATCCGGAGCAGGCTCCGAGGGCGGTCGGGGAGATGCTGGATGGGCCTGGTCCTGTGCGCAGACAGCCTGCAGTCTGCAGAGACCGGCCTTTCAGCCGAGACGTGGTGGCCCTCGAGGGCCACAACAAGATGGGTGAGAAGCCCCCAGCCAGACCAAGCCGAGAACCAGAGAATGAGGGAGCCAGGCAGGCGGAGGAAGGGACGAGGTGGGGAGAGCAAAGATTGGGCAGAAGGGCCAGCAGATGAAAATGATCCCCACCCAAAGAACGCACTGTCATCACCAGCAAGGAGCCTGACTATGAGCCAGACACTCTGGGGATGGGATATACAGAGAGCTGTTTAGGAGCTGCTGGAGAGACCCACGCCTGCTGAAACAGGGATAGGAGGTCTGGGCTCATCCGTGAGAGGGACAGGAGGCGGTGCGGGGCCTAAGACATCCCAGGCGCACCCTCAGTCCCAGGCGCACTCCGCACGGCTGCACCACCCCAAAAGCGTCTGTGCCTCCTGCTCATTGCCAAGCCATAAGAGATAGTCCTCCCCTGCCTGGTAGTTACACGACCAAATTCATTCATTCGTCTCCAAAATCTTAACAGAGTGAAGCCTTTCAATGTACTGAAATAGAATGATTTTCAGCTTGCTCAGGGAAGAATTCCTACACAATGGTGTCAATTCTTTCAAGCTTGTGGTTTTACCCAACTGTAGAAGAAACATTTATTCATATCTTCTGTATTTTCTTCCTAACACAGTGGTTAGGGACACTGATGTCTGGGGTCAGGCAGACCCAGGATTGAATGCTGAAGTCAGCTAGTAACTGGAGAATATTTAGGATGTCACTCAACTTCTTAAACATCCGTTTCCTCATTTCTAAAACGAACATGAATGGAGAACCTGCTGCGTAGAGTTCAACATTGCATAATGGAGGGAAAGAAAGTCAGTGCCCAACTCAGCTAAATTCTCAATAAAACAGCTAATCTTGTTTTTACTTTTATTACTATTTCATTTGAATTTAAGTATTTTAAATGTCCTCATACGTAGAGTAGACTATTAAACGAAACATGGACCGTTACAATAATGACAATAAATTTAACTGTATGTTCAAAAAATCAAACCAAGCCCATTTGTATAGGTACAAAGCCACTCTGGAGCCACTTAAATGATCATGGCTGTGAATGAAGTCCCCGCATGCTAATTTAGATTGAGGCAGCCTGCACAGCTGCAAGAGGCTTCTCTGTGAAGTATATTCCTACCCACTGTGTTTCTGCCTTGGCTGCATTTGCATTTGTTCGCATTGCTTTCTTTTCTTCCTCTTTGGTCATTGATTAGCTCCCAACTACCTCATTCCATTCTAGCCCTGTTCTCTTCTTCATTCTCTCTCCTCTTCCCCCTCTCTTCTGTCTCCTCCTGTTTCTTTTTCTCTTTCTCTCTCTCTCTCTCTCTCTCTCAGTACATTCTAGTCTAACTTGGGGAACTTGTTTCAAATCATTTTGTATCCCAGCATGTCATGACCATATAAAAGAGAGGAAGGGCCTTGAAGAAAAAAGCCACCTACCTTTCAACATCCCAGTGTCGATGACATTGAGTAAACAGTTGTGTGCTGGGTTGGCAACAAGCCCTGTGGGAAGCATTTTGCAGGTATTCACAAATGATCCTTCAAGCATCTTTGTGATGTGAGGTATTATTATTACCCCTTATGAAGATATGGAAACTGTGGGTCCAAGGATTTCTCTCTGCTCATGTTCACAAATCTAGTAAGCAGCTTTCTTGGGAGGCCAGCTGAGGACCGTGTAACGCCCAAGCAGTGTTCGTGATGTGACATCTGTGCTACAGAGACTGCCGTGTCGCCTTGTCTTCAGATCTTCTGACTTTATCTTTCATTAGCCCTTGTTAGGAACGCTTCCCCTTTCCATCATCTGCCTATGACAAGATTGACAATGGAAAGGGCGAATGTCAGACAGGGTGAAAACTTTGAAGATTCGGTGTAGAGAGAGGCTGCAGACCCTGGGCATGGTTCGACAACCAGGTACCCAGTACACTCCTCTGAGTTTGTGAGAAGCTCCCTCCTGCCCTCCAAAACCAGCTCATCTAATGAGGAAGACAAACATGAGAGAAGCAGATTCACAACCAAGCCACAGCCCTGCACAGGCCAGCGTATGTAACAAGCTTCCCAGAGGGGCCCTGACCCTCAGCGTGTGGGGTTGGAAGGCACAGCAGGGCACCAGAGGGTCGTGCAAGTGAAGCGTGAATATCCTCCAAAGGAGAGGATGACAGTGAGAGGGTCCCGGTGGTGGCAGAGACAATAGTGATGAAAAAGGAGAAAAGGACCCTGGACTAAAGGGTTTCTGGTCTTTTTTTGTCTTCCTTTGAGGAAAGATAAGTGAACGCTAATAGGATCTTCACTGGCATCTTTCCCTTCGGGGATTCTTGCCCTGGCCACATGCTTTGTCTCTTAACTTTGGAGGCTTCTGTTGTTCTGCTGTTTTCCTACTTAACTTTTCTTTTGAAAATGTTCTGATTTTGACAGATAAAAGTAATGAATTCAGCATAGAAAGATGAGACCTGACTAGTAAGGGCACTGGGCTGGGTCTCAGAGATGTCACTGATCTTGCACGTGTCTCTGGGTGGGAGCACTCCCAAAACAACCCATTTCACATCCTTCCCAGCTTCACACAGAGCGCTGTGTTCAAAGTGGGAATGAAAAAAAGCACAGTCCCTGCATTTTCTTAATTGTTTTATTTGCCTGATCTTTTTTAATTTCTGAAGAAAATAGTCTAAATTATTTCTGGGTCTAGCACCAGAAGTTAAACATGCGCTGCCGTCATATGCCCGTTTTTCTCTGTTGAGTGTGCTTCAGCTTGCTGAGAGCTGTCATTCATCTGTACTTCATCTTGCAGACCCTTCTCCGGGCTCTCCACTCCCACCCACCTTCCCTCTCAGAATGGTCACTCTTCTCTTGGAATTGAGTGAGTTGCAATGACTGTGCCTTCCCACACCTAATTATTAAAACATGGAAGCAAAGCTAAAAATACATCCATTTTTGCTCACCGGCACTTGAAATTGGCAGCCTCTGCCCATGGTCACCGAGACAAGCCCACCTCAGTCTCTGAGCTGCTTTCCTCTGTCTACAGTTCCTTTTTGCACATAGTAGCCAGAATGATCTCTTCAAAACAAGGAAAGCATGCCATTTAGTCTTGCTTAAAATATGCTGGTGGCTTCCCATTGTACACAGAATTTGAGTAGAATTTTTCTCTTTGGCTTTACAGTTTCCTGCATGATCAGGACTCAGGACTCCCTTCTCTCAGTTCCTCTAACCTGCAGGCTCATTCCTACCTGGGTGCCTCCGCTCTGCTGTTAAATCTTCTCCCAATCCTGGTATGGTTGGTTTTGCTCTGTCAATTACATCTCAGTTTCAAATTCACTCCTCAGAGAAGGCTTCGCTGGACAAATTTTAAATCGCTTTTCTTTTTGCATGACATTTAAATATTCTCTGACAACCACTCAGGAACACTCCACAGGCTATTTCTGTTTCTTATTTCCTGTTCCTTCAATCCTCCCAAACACAAACACTCTTATGAAAGTTTTATAAAACTAGGGAACTATCTGCCTTATTCAGCCCCAAGGATCTGGTAGAAATCAAGCAATATGTACATTTTTAGAAGAAATATAAAAATGCAAAAACACAGAGAATAAGTGGGTGACTTGACATTGAATCCTTTCTGTTTGGGTCTAAGGCATTTAATTTTATATAAACATCACTTTACAAAAATGAGGAAAGCTTTTTTTCCTATTCCTTTCTATTTTCCCCACAAATATACACACACGCAGCCTTTACATCAGGCCTTGCTTTTCTCAAAAAAGATATAGGATCTAATTAAATGTATCACTGATGGTAAGGTACCTCTAGATAAACCATCATTTCTGCAATAAATTGACACATGCATCTCAAAATCAGTAATAGCTATTAAAAATGGTAGTAGCTCTTCTTTCCAATTCTTTCTCCATCCCAGTTTTTGCAATAAAAGTAAGAGAAATAACTAACGCAGGGAGCAAATGTAGTTTGTAAAACTAGTTGTTCATTGAAAGCATAAATGAAAGTCAATTTCATGCAATTCACCACCAACATGAAAATAAATAAATAGGAAAAAAATGCTGAAGAAAAGTCAATATAACAAATTCTCAATCCTATTAATTTGCCTCAAAGACAAAAATTGTCAAAATTACATATCAAGAATGGAGACTTTACACATGTATATATATATGTTTTTGTAAGTCTTGCAGGCACACAGTCATACTGCTTTAAAACAAGAGAAATCTTTTCTCAAACTGAAGGTAACTGTCCCCTTCTTGTGGACTACCTATGATTTATGTGCATAGTGAACCTGTCTGTTACGGTTATTGGAGAGCTATCTTGCAAGACCCATGGATGTCAAAAGCATTCAGATCAGCTTCATCTCTCATCCTGAAACAGTAATAAGAAAAAAAAACTTATCAGACTGCAGAGACTGCGTGCCAATTTGACAACCCTGCACAGCTCCAGTGATCTTGAAGGTAAGTGCTACTGTGTATGTTGTGGCAATTAATCGAAACATGGGAAACTTCCTTGAATAGCTTTGTATCATATCAACATCAACAAGCAAACTAAGGCAAAGATAATTCCTAGTATGAAATTCTAAGAAATTTCAGAAATCTTTTTATCCAGCACTTCTATAAGTGAAGAAGAATGAAAAGATCTCTTGAAAATTGCTGAATAATCTTGGCAGTTGAGGCGATTATGAATTAAGGCAGTCTAAAAGCTTAGTTTGTAGTTATATTTATTAAGAAACTTCTTTAAATTTTATTCCACCAAATATGTCTTTAAAACAAAGCCTGTAGCCACCTCAAGGTCCATCTGGAAGAGAGGAGATATCAGGAGATGTCATAATTTGCCCATTGAGAATGATCACTGACAATTTGGACATGACAGCTTTTCTCAGAAAGCCATTCCTGGACTATCGTTCCCATGAACATGTCCACGAAAGCTGCCTGGACATGTATACTCTCCACGCTCCTTCTCTAGTTTCACTCTGCAGTTGGAATGTGAAAGTCACAGAGAAGTCCTGCCATAAAGAGATTATGCCTAATTTTGCTTTATTCTGCATTTCCCAAAACCAAATTACCCACAAAATTCTTTTATGCCATAATATATATTAACATACGTGGCACTGTAGTTTGCCATTTGCAGGATATGTTCTGGGAAACTTTCAGCAATAAAATTTATTGTAGATGCAATTTTTTTCTGAAGCTTCTTACATTATTTTAAATAGAGTCATTGGATTTTATAGCTGTAAGTACTTAAAATGATCTCATTCAGAGCCTTCATTTTACAGTTCATGTAGGGAACCACAAGGTCACACAGCCTATACAAATTGCTGACCTCGTACGTGAGGACTGTGTTCTCCCAATTCCCAGGCCAGTGCCATTTATGACACCAAAGGAAAAATAATCCCTTTTGTAGTCATCTTGGAAAATAGTAGAAAGAACAAGGAATTTGAAGTTAAAGACATGAGGATGATTTCACCACATAACTATGTGTCCTTGGGCATATAGATTCCTCTTTTGGAAAAGAGACGTTTTAATCATGCTTTATCTGCTTTATCTCATGGAATTTTTGAGAAGTCCAAAGAAGCTGATAAAATATATAAAGGCACTGTCTACAACATGGAGGGCTAGTAAAGTATTGGTGCTCAATGATTGAATATTATTGTGGCTGTTGTATTTTGCAGATCACCATTTGGAAAAGATTAAAACTCTATGGTAATTTGGGGGGATTAATTTTATTAGGCTATAGTTATTATGTCTTGCTAATGGAGCTGTGGCTTGTGCATCCAGATAGGAAAAGAAGGCAGCTGAATAATTTGAAATTGTGTAACTTGCATTCATTCTCTTTGGGAAACAGCATACTTCCTAGTATAAAAAAGGAAAAACTTGAAATGATTAATAATATTAACGAATTCAAGGAGGAAACAGCCTAACATTCTAACAACAAAAAAAAATTGGGGTTTATGGTAAAATGTTGATATGGTTTCCTCTAGGAAGGTAGCATTCAGAGCATCAAGAATCTTCTCTTATTTAATTTGAATGAAAACACAGAGCTTAATGCAGTTACTATATCATGGTAGAAGGATGTTTTGTTGAAATGAATTGTTATATGTTATCAAATAAATGGTATCAGAATTTACCATTGTTTTTATTTTTATTTTCTACAAATATTCCTTTCTTGACCTCTGTAACTGTAATTTTATTCTAAAGTTCTAAGTTTGACTGATTTGATCTATGCCAAAGGAACAGGAATACTCTTCTCCATTATTTACTGTTTTTTCATTTCTATTCCTAGCTCCAAATATTTTTAATTCTATAAGATACATTGATGCATATTAATGAAAGCCGAGACTCACCAAAATGAAGCAATAAATTTCATCTCATCTGGACCTCAGCCAGACTCTTTTAGTCTGAACCCAGCTGGGCATTGAGTACTATGTGCATTCATAGTGCTGCTAGTCTCCCAGATTCCCTGTACTTTAAGTCAACTTTGCTTAGATCTGGCATCATTCCCTAAACACAGCTGCCAACTCTTCAAGGTGGGAGAAAGGAGTCTCTAGCATTAAAAGTAAGTGGTTTGCCAGTCTTACTGGCTGCAGAATTTAGGACAGCAGGATGTTCTTCTCTCGAGACACAAGAGTTAGAGCTATGTAAGTTATAACCTTCTCTGACTCTCTACTTGGTCAGAGATCTCACGGAATAGAGAAAAAAAGAAAAACATCTAAATGTAATTTGGGTTCCAAGGGAGCAAATAGCTATTTCTGAAATGAAATGGGTAATTTGCTATTGATTATTTTGGAAGCTGCAGGGAAGAAACAATAATCTAAAGCAAGTGTATTTGCCCCTGTAAGAGTAGCATTGTTCAGATCAGACAAGTTCACTAAATGCTAGATGTTGAATGAATTAAAAATAATGCAGCTGGACATACGTGCATCGCTGAAAGAATTAAAAACTGTACAAAAGGGAGTACAGGTATATCTAAAACAAGGCAACATATTTCAGTGTATGTGTCTGTTTGCAGCACTACCCAGTAGGCACAAGAAATTGCTGAAGCTGTTTGTTGGTGCTGAAATTTCCTGGCGATGCTCTTGTAGAGCCTCTTACTCATCAAATAGGCACTGTGAAATTTTGCCAGACAGTGAGATACAGAGATATTACTGGAATTGTCAAATCACTGAAACCCTTTAGTAGTGAGAGGTCAATCAGAGTAAAAGTTGCATTTTTACGCCAATCCTATTCTCTAGTCGCCCTAGGATTGATCTAAATGTTGCCTTGAATAAGTATTTGTAATGGCAATTAGAGTAAAATAAGTAATAAAAAAGCATGAGACAGACTTGTTTTGCAAGGACTCAGTAGCACACCATCCTGAACACACACACACACACACACACACACACACACACACACACACACACATCTTTGATTCCACTATCAAAAAGCAGCATGAATCTATAACAGCATTTGGAGTGTGGCTGAGGAGGAGTGAAGAAGAAATAGCAGCTTTTCAAATTCTGTAACTCGGAATTGACACCACTGTGCCATTGTTGTTTTGGTAGTGAGGCAATCTCTCTTCTTTTTCCTGACCCCACCCTACATGACCATATGTTAAGAATGTAACTTTAAAAATAAAGTGAATGGCCAGGCATGGTGGTTCTCGCCTGTAATCCCAGCACTTTGGGAGGCCAAGGCAGGTGGATCACCTGAGGTCAGGAGCTTGAGGCCAGCCTGACCAACATGGTGAAACCTGGTCTCTACTAAAAATACAACAATTAGCTGGGCATGCTGGCGACTGCCTGTGATCCCAGCTACTCTGAAGCTGAGGCAAGAGATGCCTGAACACAGGAGGTGGAGGTTGCAGTGAGCCCAGATCGAACCATTGCACTAGCTACAGAGCAAGACTCCCCAGCAACAAAAAAAGCCAAGTGAATTAAAATAAATTTGGTTCTGAGAATTTTTGTAAATTCTACTACTTCCCATGAAGCAGTTTATGGCATCCTGTGGTCAAGCAAATCCAAGGTTTCCTGGCATTAATGCCTCTTTCTGAATTATTACAGACTCATAAACAGTTAAAAGAAAATAATTTAAAAAGTAAACCAAGCCTTTTAAGACATTATTCACCACCTCATTAAAAAGAAAAATAATCAGTGCAGAAGACTTTGAGTTCAACAGCACACATACAAGCCACCAATTCATTAGTTACCTTGCTGTGAATATGCTATCACCTAATTTGTCTGTCATTCTGCCTCCAATTCATTTTACACACGAAGTCCCAATATTTTCAAAGCTCAAAAACATTCTCTCTTCCCCCTTCCTCCAGACTTTATCCAGACTCCTCTACTTGACACTTAAGTCCCCGGAGTTTCAAATGCAGCCTGATTGATGTTCTTCTGCCTCAGTATCGCCCTTTGCCTGGAGTGTACATCAGTCCAAGGGAAAGATCAGTCATCCACAGTTCTATCCTGAATGTCTCTGCCTTTCGGTTTTGTGGAACTCTGGAACATAGTGCCTACAATTAATTATGATTAAATTGCAGGAAATAAATTGTCTCTTGTTTGCCTGGGATGTCCTCTCTTTCATGGGGAAGTCTTCTTTATTCTTCCAGTTATAGCTTTGGTCTATCTGGAAGAATAAGGGTCTATATTTTTTTGTATAACCTGCACCCTGAAGCTATATCTGATCCTCCCAAATTGATATCCTTTCCTCTGAATAAAGAGATGTCTTTTGCATGTAGAAATCTGGAAACTTTATTACAAGTCCTTTCAGGGCAAGAGTCATGCCTGATTTACTTTGTATCCTTTTAGTATTGCATCTGATCTGAATCTTTCCATTTTAGATCTTATGAAAATTTTGGAACTAAAAAATAAATGCAATGTCAGACACTCTGCCAACTTACTGGGTAAAATACTTTTGCATGTGTTCTTTATTGGTAATTCTCAAGACATAAGAAGCAAAAGTCAAAAAGTTGATAGATCACTACGTAAGACAAAATACACCATGACTGAGGTGAAAGAGAAGGTGCTGAAATTCCATTAGCAAATGTACTGCATTTTAGTAAGTGCTCGAGACATCTGGGGCACACTTTAAATCACCAGATTCAGTGAAGGATATGGGCAATGGCTTTGGACACAAAGAAGCTAGAAGAACAAAATTCATTTTTTCTTCCTTCTTCTGCCCAAAATCTTTTCTTCCCGTGGTATATATTGACATAAACACATACTGAAAAGACCATGCATTTATTTGCAGAAAAAAACAAAGACTGTTCACCAGATATAGAGGGCACCTACCTGGACTTGGAAAATAATAGGGTGATTCTCTTATGTGCTGCAAGACCCTAACGGATGCGACCAAGATCGAGGAGAATACCCTCATGCTTGTATCTGTGTGGAAAAGTGCACACTCCCGGGGACAGGGAGAAAGGTGCTACAAAGCCAGATTACTTTGATCATCATGATCTTAAACTACAAATGTCAGTAACGAGATGTAATAAGATGCCTATGGCATCTTATTATTTGCTTAAGAACTTTCCATTAAATGCCAACCTAGCGATTTATTCTTCTTAATGGAACTTTTCCCTGCTTTAATCTCACTTTCAGTGATACTTAACACTTATCAATTCTCACTACAAATGAAAGAGCTGTTTCAGAGAAAGGGCTGAACTCAGACACCTGGCACTCTCATGGTGAAGGCAGACTGAGAAAAGGCTAAAGATTACATTTGCAGAAGTTTTTTTCCTGTCCAAATTCACCAATTAGCACTTAAAGTTTAAATATTATAATAAATTAACAAAAATTGAGAACAAAAGTCAATGAAAAGAAAATATTTTGATGAAAAATTTGCATCACCACATATATGCAATGAGCGAATGTGTCTACCAAAGTAAAAAGTAGTACAGAAAACTTCCCAGTCTCATATCTACAGAAGTAGATTTTATAGTACATAAAAAAAGACGAAACAAATAGCTATGTCACATGTGACAAACACCATACTGAGAACAGACTGTAAGCTCCCTGAGAACAGGCTCTCTGCATGCTAAAGGAACAGACTCCAGACTCAAACCGGCATTCTTTAAGCCCCCTTTTCTTGCCATTAACCATGTGACTTGGGGCAAGAAAACTGTGCAACAGTTTTTTTCATTTGTGAAACAAAAATCACAACTGGTTCAGCTTCATGGGACTGCTATGAGGATTATAAAATCCTTAAGCCCTTGAGGCAATGCCTGGGTGATAGTGAGTATAAGCTATTGTTATTATTCCTGGCATTTTTTCTAAGGCAATGCCCTCCAAAGATTAAAGAGAACACAAAAATATTTTCTTGACATTGTTTACAGATTATTGAAAGAACTCTTGCTAGCAAATTTGTGATATGGCACTAAATTTACAGAAACATCTATTTGCATTACAATATAAGTATCAAGCAATTATTTATTATTTAATATATGCTAAGTATACACAAAGTAGCACAGAAAAAAATGCCTATATAGTAAAGGAAAATTTCACAAGTCATCATATCCATTCTTGATCACAAATTCACTACTAATGGAATTAAGTAAAATAAAAATAATTTCCAGAAGTTAAATATGTGTTTTAGTCAAAAGACTGAAATAGGCTTGACATTGGTGGCACACACCTATAATCCCAACACTTTGGAAGACCAAGGTGGGTGGATCATTTGAAGTCAGGAGTTTGAGACCAGAGTGGCCAGCAATGTGAAACCCTGCCGCTACTAAAAAAAAAAAAAAAAAAAAAAAAAAAAAAAAAAAAATTAGCCGGATGTGGTGGCGAGCGCCTATAGTCCCAGCTACTTGGGAGGCTGAGGCAAGAGAATCACTTGAACCTGGGAGGCAGAGGTTGCAGTGAGCCGAGATTGCACCACTGCACTCCAGCCTGAGGGACAGAGTAAAATTCTGTCTCACAAAAACAAAAGACTGGAATAAGCAATGGACTTTTTTAAACAGGGAAAACAAAAATGGTAACTAAACATTAAAGTACTAACTGTATTTCCTGTACAAATCAACAAATTTACAATGGTTCTATGAACTAATATCTATAAATATACCTTTTTACAGAGACAGAAACTGAGGCATGAAAGAAGCAACTTTATCAAAGCTTCAAACCCAAGTAGACAGGTTCCTATTTTCTTTCTCAGTTTTTCCCAGTAGAGACAAGAAAAATAGAGAAGAAAAGAGGGACCTGAGTAAGTAGAAACTGAATTGGAAACAGAAGCCAGATATACTCTAGAGATGAACATTACGTGCTGAATATACTGGCAACAAAAAAAAAGTTACAGCAAGGAAGATGCACAAAACTTAGTTGGGTAGATGAAGGCGAGGCATGAAAAAGCCCAGCATAAAACACGGTAACAGCAGAAACTCAATAAATGGACTCACTTTAATTTCCATATAGACTAAAAGAAAAGGTAAAATGAAAGGAGATGAAAGATCACAGGAGGAAGAGTAAAAAAACACTGAATTAGTAGAAATGACATTTGAGGGGAAAGAAGATAAAGGGGGAGGATGAGAACTGAAATTTGTAATATACCATTTGGTTTTAAATGTCTTTGAAATTGCAAAAGCCAGAGTGGGCCCTATTTGTACTATTTTCATGAAAAAGATTTTGTTATCTAAAATGGAACCTTTCTGACGGGGCTAGGGAGGCTGGAGCAATCAAGACACATAGCAACATCCACATTTAGCAGCTAAAAGCAACCCAGTGTCTGCTTACTGAGAGTTCACATTTCCGTAGAGACTATCGCCCTGGTGTCCAGAGCAGGATTCTCTTGAGCTTCCACTGATAAGCTCAGTTATTCATTTCTGAATTCATTTTCTGTTTGTTAAGGTGAGTAAGCATGAGAATCAGAGTGAAAGGTTCTTGAGAGGAGAACAGACTGATTAGGCAGCCAGTTGTTGCATTAGCAAATATATCCAGGCCTCAATGGCTGTATACATATCCAGCAGTTCATAAAGCAGGCCATATAAAAAGGGCTATTGGATTGCATCCTTATCCTTATTGTCATCATCGTCACTTCCTGAGTGACTCCTTTGGTACTAGATTTGTTAGAGTCTGCAGGAGAACTGTATCCTTACTGCTAAATTTATGTGTGGCCTGTTGCAGTTGACTTTTATCACCCCCACAGATATAAGCAGAATTCACAGCAAATATCAATGATAGGTAACTCATGACAACCTAATAGATGACGGAGTGCAGTCAATGCCAAAGTGTCATATAGACATTTCACAAAACAGTCGTCTCAGTTCAATGTTCTATTTTAACTGAAAATAAAGGTCAGAGACCCCATGCCCAATCCTGCTCTGTATGCCACTAATTTTAACTTGCCTTAATAACTACTGTACAAATAAATGCTAATTTATATTAAATTCTGTTACTAATGTGGCTTGATAATATTTCATGGGCCATTCATGACTATCGATTATAGAAAAAAATGAAATATACTAAACTGCAAAATTATACTGAGCAAATTCCATCTATCTTGGAGGTAACAAAGAATTTTTGGAACTTCAGTGCATCAAGGGCATAACTAATGAATACTTACTATCATTGAACTGGTTAAATATCAAAGTGTTGGCTAAAAAAAGAAAATAGAATAAAAATACAGAAATGAGAAAAGGGGCAACTTTGTTTCAACACATATGCTGAAACAAGGTGAAAGTGAGTATGACGCACCTGTTCCAGAGGTTTCCCACATGGGAAAGGACTAAAGCAACTGTCAGTAGCTGTCAGCATTCTCCAAAGAAACAGAATGGATAGAATATATGCATGTGCCTGCCTATCTATCATCCACCTATCTGTATAATCTCTACCTATCTGCCTAGCGATCTATCATCTACCTATCAGTCTACCTTAGCTATCTATTTAGAGAGAAGGAGAAATAGAGAGAGATTAAGGAATTGGCTCATGTGATCCTGCAGCTATGGAGAATGACAAGTCTAAAATCTGCAAGGTAAGCTGCTAGCTGGAGACCCAGGGCAGAGTTGAAACTACTGCAGCTTGAGCCTGCAGGCAGTATGTGGCAAAACTCCATCCTTCCTTGTAGGGGAGCCAGTCTTATTTTCTCAGGGTCTTCAACTGATTAGATGTGGGCTTTCCTCATGAAGAGTAATCTACTTTACTCAAAGTCTACTGATTCAAATATTAACCTCATCTAAAAAATACCTTCACAGGAACATCTAGAATAATGGTTAACCAAATATCTAGGAACAGTGGCCTAGCCGAGTTGACACATCCATTGCACTGACTGCCTACTATGAACAGGTGCTGTGACTTGTGTGAGATATACATGTTATTTAATTTAACTTGCGTTGAGTTGAAAATAACTTGTGGGAATTTAATGGATTTGATTCAAGCTATTTTTCTCATTTTATGTATAAGTTTTTAAAAATCAGACATTGGTTGGAAGATGAAGAAAAAGTCTTTCTAAATTGAAAAGATTTACAAACATACATTTTGTCACATCAGCTATGGAAAACAGAGAAGAAAGTGAAGTCCCTGTGATGTTCTGTTTTCATGAAATTTATAAACTCACTGAAATAAAGTGGGAGCTATTTATAGCATTGCTACTATGCATTTGAGATTAAACAGTCATCACAAGGTACAGTGCAAAGACCAGTAGCTTGTAGTAAGCGAAATCTCAACCTGTTGGCACTGGCCGAATTCCACCCAGCTGGCAGAATGGAGAGGAGCAAGGTGTGGAGGCAATGCTTGATTGGTCAGGAAAGTTTCCCGCAAGGTAAAGAAGCAAGACCAGTGACTTAATTTTCTGGAGAACATGCTAAATACAAAAAGAAAAACATGGTGGCATTGGAATACTAGTACAAACCAAGTCCTTACAAACTATGACTCAAAAAATAAAATAAAATTTTGAAACAGCAGTGTGAAAATGAACACTGGAAGCCCAAGACATCAACCAAAACAAAATCAGCTATGCCAAGATCAGAGTTGGGCAATGTGCCAAAAGACATTTCCCAACATTGGTCTCTGATCTCCTGTTTATCTGAATCCTGGCAGGGTGTTTTCAGCAAAGTGTTCACACAGCACACGCTGTGGGCAGACGTCTTGGCGCTTTGCTTCCTGAGGAAGGGGAAAATCAAGGAGGTGGTAATGGTTCAGGTTAAAGAGGTCTCCTAACTTAGGACTGGATTCATTCATGTATGCTTTATTCACTCATCCACTCACGAAGTCCTTTAACTAATCCGTTTAGCTGTCATCTGCTACAGCTACAGGAGGTGTTGTCATGAAACCTCGAGGAGACGGTCACTTCTTGGATTGCACTTCCCGCCTCTGGCCTAGGAAGCACCTACTCAGGGGTGGCAGATTCCTGGCTGTACCCTTGCTCCTGCCAGGATACTGCCTGCCTCCCTGCCACAAACAGCTCAGGAATCTGCAATTGGAACCACTCTTGACTGGGCACAGTGGCTCATGCCTGTAATCTCAGCAATTTGAGAGACCAAGGCAGGCGGATTAACTTGAGGTCAAGAGTTCAAAACCTGACCAACGTGATGAAACCCCGTTTCAACTAAAAAATACAAAAATTAGCTGGGCATGGTGATGGGCACCTGTAATCCCAGCTAGTCAGGAAGCTGAGGCAGAATAATCTCTTGAACCTGGGAGGCAGAGATCACGCCACTTCACTGCAGCCTGAGTGACAGAGACTTTCCCACCAAGTCCCCAACAAAAGAACCACTCTTTCTACTCCCCCAGCTTCCTGAGAGCCCCAGGGCTAGTCCCGTCGGCTTCTCATCCTTACTGACCTCACATTCCAACTAGCCTCCTCATCTGATCATGAAGCTCATCCTATGGTCAGACAGACACCTGTGCTCTCACTGCCCTACACCTCTTCCTGTCCACCTCTGACCTTAGCTGCACTCCACAGGGCCTTGCATTTGTTTCTCAATGTCTCCTCAAGGAGAACCTACTAATCTGAGCCCCAGGGAGGGTCTGGGAGCAGAGGGGAAGCTGGAGAGTGTTTGTCCAGCTGCCATCGACATGACTTTTCTTGCCATTCTCAAACTTCCTCAAAATTACCACCCTCAAACACCCTTGTAAAACCAGTAGAAATGATGCCATTTTTTCTATAATTGGATGGAGACTCAGGAGGTGATCTGATGGTACTTTATTGCATGATTTCAACAAGTCATTGAGTTCTTTCAAGTCTGTGTCCTCCTCCATTAGAAAAGAATGACTGGAGTTCCAGACTTAGAAGTAAACATGAGCCATGTGATCTGATGTAGAGAAGGCATTTCAACAAGCAGATGCAACCGCAGATGCTTTCAATCAATGTCAGATGCCATTGGTCTCTTTTAAGTATATCAGGCATATTCTCATGCAATAATATATGGCAGGAAGTTTGATTCTGAGGAATTCTTGCAAAATGTTATTCTTAGCAGTGACATAGAAATACTTAGATTTTGTTCTTTAGCAGGGTAATCATTGCAAACACAGACCTTCAACAGCAACAAAAAAAGACAATATTGAAAATTTTGTTTCAGGAAGAAAGTGAGTCAGGATGCAAGAATGATTACCTTTAAGGGATAACAAGTGGCCCCAACAGGTGTCTAAGTTTCTCCAGGTTAGAAAGCACTAATTATTATTCTTCCTGTAATCAAAAGTTTCTCATCCACAGTGGATTCTGGGCCTGTGGCTGATGGTGATATGGACTGCTCATTGGGTGCAACATTCTTACTTTTATGATTGATAATGCTACTGGATCTTAAATAAAATATTAATGTTAGTAACATTGCTGCATATGATTTTTGCCTGGCAAACAACAATAAACAGAAAATTATTTTAAAGTGGAAACAGCTCTGAAGGGGGAGGAAAATAGTTCAGCTATGTTTATGAAGTAGACTCCACAGAGAACAGGGCCTGTGTCCTGCATAACCAAGCCTAGCGAATCCTGTAGGTCCCCTGCCAAGCTATCCAAGTGTTTTATTCTTGCCCAAGCCAACAGCCAGGGTTCTGGAAGACGTCATTTCTATCAAACACGAAGTTTTCAAGATAGTATTTCAATACGAGTATATTTTCCTATACAGATAACTCTGGTCTTGATAATGCCGTTCCTGTGTAGGGCCCTAGGGAGTCCTCTACATCTCCTTAATCCGCAGAATAGAGTCAATGCTCTACCCAAGAGTAAAGGGGCCATTATCTCAATGCATGCCAATGAGAGGAGGAGGAGGGCAGGATGCCTCTATTGTCTCTATCTGAGGTAAATACAGACTCAGAGAGTCACATGGGCCTTGAGCGGCAGCACAGAGTTGGAACAAGACCCAGCTCTTTTTAGAGCTCTTTCCTCATTGTGACCTTGTTTCTCACTTCATTTACATGTGATATATATAAGCATCTGACCATTATATGTGTCTGTATGTATGTGTGTATTACTCAAAATAACATATGGTGCCATTTGAACTGTAGCAAGGTATGGCTATAAGGCACTCTAGATAGCAACATATACAGTCCTTTCAAAGATAATGTAACTTACACTCAAAGCAATAGATTTCCTTTTTCAAAATCAAGTTTCCAATTATAATCAAAGATGGGATCAAAATCCATCTTTTAGCAGCTAAATCTGTGTTTGCTGTAAGCATCCCTAAAACATACAATTTAACCCTCATTACCTACTTCATCATTAGTTATTGTATTATTTTGAGTCTTGACTGCTTCACACAGTTGTAGTTGCCTTTGCATTCCAAAATATTCAATGTTAATCCCATTATTTATGCTCAATAGATATTTGTTGTTACATTAAATCCATACATGTTGAGAGTCAAGAAAACAAATCACTGCATACACACACATTCTTTTGAAGCATCAGATATGGTTATTAGATATAGGGTCTGTCTGGAAACCAAATCTATTCTCTAAAGAAAGATACTTACAAAAGTACGCTTCCCAGGTCAGTTCATATGATCTCAGCTTAGTTCAGGTGCACCCCATGTGGGTTTCCAATGCGTGGTAAAAGAATGCTGAAATAGATCTCCAGCAGATTATGAGTCACACTGTTAACACTAACCAGCTGTAACATCTTGGGTAATTTATTAATTTCATGGGATACAGTTGTTTAAATCTCAAAAGCCTAGGAGTTAAACTAGAAATCCCCAACCATTTTAATCTTAAAGGATTCCAATGGAATTCAGTAATCTTCATGGGTATGCTGGTGTGCTACGCATATAGGAAAAGGTTACTACTTGTGTCCTAAAAACCAAGTGTGAATTATAGTGTACTTCTCTACACAAAAACTTGGGTACAGATGTCCACAAAAGCATTATTCATAAAAGCCAGAAAAGTAGAAAAGGGTAAAATATTCATCAACTGCTAAATGGATAAGCAAAACGTGGCATCTCCATACAATGGAATGTTATTTAGCTGTAAAAAAAAAAAAAATGAAGTATTAACATGTGCTACACAACATGGAGGGGTCCTGAAAACATTGTTCCAAGAAAAATGTCAGCTGCAGAAAACATATATATTGTATGATTCCAGTTATATGAAATGCCAAAAATAGACAAATCTATACAGACAGAAAGTAAATTAGTGTCTGTTTAGAGCTGAGATGGGACAATGGAGAGTGCCTGCTAGAGTGCTAACAATACCTCTATGGAAAGTAAGTCAAGTGCCAATGGGTATGATGTCAGAACATATGGAATCACATGAACTGAGGGCTTCAAGTCAACGGTGTCCTATTTATCAATGACGTTTAATAAAGGATAACAGAAAAGACACGTTTTCTCCGTTTTCCTCCCTTCGTGCTTCTCACCAGCATGCTCTATCCGGGGGGGCAGAAGCGGGGAGGAGAAAGCCCTTGGCTCCGTGCACTGGAGGTCATTTTCCTCTGAACCTAATTTCCATAAATCAGAAAATGTCTGCAATACGATTTAGCAATTACTAATGAAAAAATCAAGAATTTCATATCAACCACTTATTTTGAGTAGTTGAGAAATAATGAAACAAAAAAAATTCAAAAGAGCTAATTAGATGAATTTAACTTGTATATTGCAAGGAGAATCATACTTTACACATTAACTAACAGATAAAAATGCATGTCATTTTATGCTTAAAAGCACACTTTCAACCAAGAGATATTTTAGGCTTTGATTGAAGCTATATTTACACTGTTATGAAGGTCATAATCTTTGCTTTGGGGACTCAAATGGAGAAAATTCTCTGATAATAAGAATTATCTTTCTACTCTATGACCAGTAATGATTCATCTGTAATTATATGCTGTACTCTTTTTGCCTAAGAACGATCCTAACATTTCATAGCAGTAAATTCTTGGATTAGAAGGAAAATATTGACAAGCCACTCTTCCCTGGAGTTGTAGGATTGCCTCCTTTGAGCTGTTAATCTCTCCATAATGGATGTCATTTCACTCCCTATTTAGTCAAAATGGACATCACTTCTTCCCCATTCTGCCCATTCTGTCCGCCGTTGTGGGCCTCCCTGCTGGATGTGTGCCTTGTGTTCAGCCCCACAATGAAACTAAAGTGCTAATCTGTGATCCCCATAGGCTGGGCCTGTATCCTCTAGTGGACCTCTCATCTGCTCTGGTGCCCTAGCAAATGGCTTTTCTCTCACCTACCTTCATTTACTGGTCTCCACATGTATCTGAATCCCAAACCTCTTACTAACACTGAAAAGTTAAATCTTTAATTGTGGAAGTTCAAGTATTAAACTTGGACAGCAGAATTTTTTTTTAAGAGCTAGACTTTTAACCTCATGCTCCACAGGTCCTATGCCATTTGAAGAATGTTTACGTATTTGTTAATTTTTTTTTTTAAGTCAGAGTCTCACTCTGTCACCAGGCACCAGGCACCAGGCTGGAGTGCAGTGGTGCAACCTCAGCTCACTGCAATCTCCACCTCCTGGATTCAAGCAATTCTCTTTCCTCAGCCTCCCGAGTAGCTGGGACTACAGGTACACATCACCACGCCCAGCTAATATATGTATTTTTTAGTAGAGACGGGGTTTCACCATATTGGCCAGGATGGTCTCAATCTCATGACCTTGTGATCCACCCGCCTCGGCCTCCCAAAGTGCTGGAATTGCAGGCGTGAGCCACCGCACTCAGCCTGTTTATTTATTTTTTAAGATGCGGTCTCACTTTGTTGCCCAGGTTGGACTTGAACTCCTGGTTTAAAAACATCCTTCAGTCTCAGCCTAGTGAGTAGCTGGGACTACAGGTGCACAACACCATGGCTGGTTCTTTAAAATGTGTGTGTGTGTGTCTGTGTGTGTGTAGACAGGGTCTCCCCATGTTGTGCAGGCTGGTTCATCTGCATAGTTTTAAAGTCATCACCCCTTTCAGTCAACTCTCCAAAATCCAACTGAATTGCAAGGTGAAGGTAAGGACCTGAATAAGTAACCTGGCTCAGACTGACATTCCACTTTTCATGTTCATCTGCATAACTGTAAAAGCAAGTCATTGAGGGCTCTCTGCATTCTGGAAAAAGTTTTCGTTCCTGCTGGCCTATCCTTGCCAAGCATTCTGCTTGCTTGTCACTCATCTGGTGTGTGGAGATACATGGCATGACACACCACCCTGCATGAGGCCGGGCCAACTTCAACTGCTTAAACTACTTCATACAAAATACAGCAGTAAGGAAGTAAAGGAACATAAAGATAAACAAGAACCATAGTTAGTAATACATTGATAAAATGAATTCATTTCATTCGAATGAAAAGAAATATACTCTATGTAGGACAGCATAGCTAAAATTAGCTCAGGAGAATGGCATTTTGCTGATGTGGCTCTTCCCAATCTTATTTACTAAACGTGGCTGTCTGCTGGAAACTGTAAGAATAAGACAAGACCCACACACCTCTTCAGGATACTCACATGAACACCAGGGTCACAGAACCACGACCTTTAATGCTGTGCTTCTAGAACTGGGATAGGTTATTGACGACGCCATTTTTGTTAGAGATTTTTAGCATGCTACCTTAAAAGACTGAATTAACTTACTAATCTTGTAACAGAAATTTAGTACCCTTTGACCAAACTCCCTCCATTTCCCTCATGCTCCTATCCGCTGGCAAACACCTTTCTGCTCTCTGTTTCTATGAGTTCTTACATTCCACATAAATGAGAACATGCAGTACTTGTCTTTCTGTATCTGACTTAAATAAAGCTTGGGGAGGGGAAAGAAAATCTTTAAAAAAAAGAGAGAGAGACTGAATTACCCATTGCTTATCTCAGTTATTTACTATGCTTCTTAAGGTCCCAGTTTCCTACTTTTATTTATATTAAGGATAATCGATGGGTCCAGGGGATATCTGTCTGTTCCTTTCATATAACTGTTTTGCAAAATAAAAGTTAAAAAAAAGAAAAAGAAAAACAAATACATGAAGAGAATGTAATACAGATGGAAAACTGCTGTTTTGCAACCCTCAGTAAAATAAATGAAATTGGGAAGTACTGATCAACCAAAGTCCCATTTTTAAATGTGGATCTGGAGACAAACCTGTGTCTGGTCAGAGCTCCCCTATGCCATGCACTGCCTGGCTGTACATGAGCCATCCCATTTCACGCCGAATCAAACTTACCATCCACATTAGTTTTAACACAAGTTGAGGAGATATGCTAGAACCCTCTGTATAAAATAGCAAAATAAAGTTGAAGATGTCCACTTATCTGAAAAGATCAGATTTTGTCAATCTGGATAATTCAATCAAAGGACACAGTTTGGGTTGTTTTAGGTTTTGTCTCAATTGTACTATACTGGCTTTGTAAGATTCTGAAACCAGTGCTACAAAGTATTTTGCTCAAATGCTTAAATTTTGCCTTTGCAGAACCTAAAATCACTGTATATGCAAGGATAAGTTAAATGTCTCTCTGCAAAATGAAAGTAACCCAGATCAGAATTTTAAATCTACGTGATCTTAGCATCAGGGAAATCTGTTAAACAAATAGCAATTGGCCGGGCACTGTGGCTCACGCCTGTAATCCCAGCACTTTGGGAGGCCGAGGTGGGTGGATCACAAGGTCAGGAATTCGAGACCACCCTGGCCAATATGGTGAAACCCCGTCTCTACTAAAAATACAAAAATTAACTAGGCATGGTGGTGCACGCCTGTAGTCCCAGCTACTCGGGAGGCTGAGGCAGGAGAATCGCTTGAATTTGGGAGCGGAGTTTGCAGTGAGCCGAGATTGTGTCACTGAACTCCAACCTGATGACAGAGCAAGACTCCACCTCAAAAAAATAAATAAATAAAAAATAAATAGCAATTGATGTATGTAACACTTCAGGAGACTTTTCTGATCAGAAAATCTGTCTAGTTGGAGAAAAACATATTCTGGCATAGAAAACAGTTTATGGCATTCAAAAGAAAGCGGAAGAAACATGGCATTGAAAATGAGATGGGATATTTGGGTACTAGAATTCTTTTGCCAAGGGCTCAGAAGTCAAGGTCAAGGACTTCTCAGCAATTACTGCCCCTAAATCGACAACCCTGAGAACAGCTTATAAATGACATTTATCTATATCTGTGATGACATAGCAATGGAATATAGAGCCCTTTACATGTGTGACAATGCTATTTTGCAGTATGGGCCACCACAGTAATTTGGCAACACCTCTGGTAAGGTTGAACAAAGATTTAGCCTTGGTATTTTACTGAGGAGAGTACTGCCAATGTGACTATTGGGGACTCCTCCCTGTTTGGTGAGTTAACAACATTTGTAAACAGCAAGTCCATTAAAATCAAAAGCATACCACTAAGTGCCTGGTAAGAGCCAATCATGTTCATTCATTTCCCATGAAAGATAAATAAGTGATGAAAAGACACTCCCAGGGTATTTGTAACTGTCAGAGCTTTACTTCTTGCCTGTGCGTGTGAAAGGGCTGAAGAGGCTTGAAGCCCTCACTGGGCGCTGCCGTAGCACAGGGCTCTGCCCCAACTGAGACTCCAAGGCAATGTGCTCGCTGAGCTCCATATGAAGCCAGTCTGCCATGGAGCCAGCAGGGACTGGAACTCTGCTGGAGGACAATATCACTTCACGGCACGAATACAATCTAATGAGATCATTTTAGGTTTAAAATTATTTTAGCTAGCAAAAAACAAAGAGTGATTTGTCCAGTCAGTACACATGACAGATTTAGGAGATAACTGAATATAGATTGAAATATATTACACAAGGTCTTTGGTCTTAGAGGGAGATGAAGTGTGCAACATATTCTAAGAGTGTTCTCATGACATGCATGAATTATGAACTTTTATAAGCATAATACAAAATATACCTAATATTAAAATTGTGCCAAGCATAATTTTTCTTTTGATGTTCATGGAAACACTTCAGATTTGATCACATTTTTTGAGTCATTAGTAACAGGCCAAATAAATAGATGCCAGTTAAACATTTCTCTTACTGCAATACTGGAAAATAAACGTTTAGCATATATTGATCTCAAATAACTAAAAAAATTGTCATTTTCTGCAATGTTGCTAGAATACAGTGTTTCTTCTTTGGAGTAATACAATAAGACATATTACTTACAGTAATATTGCAGAACAATAAGTCAATATGCTTTAAAGAAAGAAATAGGAAACATTAACCTTGGAACAGAAAATCTCTGAACTTATAATAATTAAAATTAGCTTTGTCATCATTCTCTGGCTCAATATTTCATGAGAGGGGAAGATTTTATAAAGGCTCCTGTCATGTAAAATTTCAATTTAGCATGACAATTTAGAAATAAAAATTGCATTAGAATCAAAAATTAAAGACTGAAAGAAAGGATAGAGGAAATACACATTCTAGTTCTTTCAAAAAGTTTGCTTTTGAGTATATATTTCTCAGTGAAAAATTGCCACAGAATAAGAGTTATAAACAAATCATCTTTCTCCTCTAAATAATAGCATTTACAAATATAACTTTCATTTGCAGTACTTCTTAGATCTTGCAGCCTAACATAATTTTTATTAAGGAGAGCTGTTGGTGACTTTTATGTTTGATACATAGTTACTAATCAAGTGCTTGAACCGTTTAGCTATTTGACATCTCTCTGAATGTGGCCTACTAATTTAATTACTACACTTTAAGACAACAGCATTCATTTAAGTTTTACTTTCCAACCATAAGTGATTCTCTCTCTGGTAGTATTTCCTTTAAAAATTACCCAATTAGTTTACAATTATTAGAAAGATAAAGACTGAATTAAAATAGATGCTAAGTGACTGCAAATCTTTTGATTCAAATCATGCTCATAACAGTGCTAATCTTGTCTTCTACTCTTACAATTTCATTGCAACAGAAAATATTATTAAATGATTTCAATCCTTAACTTTTCACACCAAAGAAATAAAGGAGAAATATAACTTGAGACTTGCATTATCCTCTTTTGGTTTTCAATCACAGAACACTTTTGTTATGAATATAATAGAAATTCATGAAGGATAAATCAGCAAGTCGTAGTTATGCAGTTACTATATAAAATAATTTCAAGTCGCCTATGCAGAGCTGAAATAGTACCTTTTTCACAGATGTGGTTTTCCAATAAGCAAACTGAATTTCTGACAGAGGATGTGTTTTCCTTTACTCAATGGAGGACCTAACATCAGCAATAACGCCTGAATAGGCCTATGAACTTTTCAAGCCAATTTCCAGTCTCTCAAGTAATTTAATTCTCGGCACACCCTGGTGAGATAACAAATAGGTATCTTCTGTATTTCCTTTGCATTTACACATCATCAAAAGTAAGAAAAGAGAGTATGATCTTCATAATCTTAAATTAAAATATTTTACTCTCTATGCCAGGTACCTTCAGCAAGCATCTTCAGACGACTCTCCACCTTGCCGACCCTGGTTAGCCCTTGGGACCCTGACCTGCATGATCGGGGCGCTAGTAATCTCTAGTTCCCAGAAGAATTTGGCCAACAGGCATCAGCAGAGAACAGAGGAAGGAGAGAGGAGAATGAGGACAGGACATTTATCCTCTGTTTCTCTCCCAGGGTCCTCTCAGACTGGCTGGATCCCTGGAGAGAAGACTGCAGCTTCTGTGAGCTGGGCTGCTGTATCTATGGACAGGAGGAGGAGAGACTTTGACATTATAGTTTCCCATGAGGACCCTGTCTGTCACAGTCTCTTCTGCTGTTTTCTCCTTACATTGTTCTAAATGTTGAAGTTCTTCAAAGTCATTCCTAGACTTTAATCTTCTTGTCACTTTTGGTGGTCTACTCATTCCTATAAATATACATCTCATCTATAAGCTAATAATTTCTAAATGTACAGGTCAATTTCAGACTCCTCAGAGCCCTACACTCATGTATCTACCTATTGATTTACACTTCTGCCTGGAAGGCAAAAAATTATCAACATGAACGTGCCTGATACTGAACAATTGATTTCTGCCTGTTCCACCAGTCAAAACTTGTTCTGTCTCGAGTTCTTTCCATTTCAGTAATTTGTACCCACTCAAATAGCCAAATCAAACACCTAGAATTTCAACATTGGTTTCTTCTTTATGATTACCTATTAAGTCAAAGCTATTAAACAGTCCTATATATTCAACTCTGGTAACACATTCCAAATCTGTCAGCATCTGTACATTGACGTTACCATGATGTGTGGCCTAGTTCGCTGGAGTGGCATCAGACTCTGCACAATCCAATCACTGCCTCATCCCAAGTCCATAGAAACAACAGTAGCCGTAGCAGTCATGGCTGGATTACCATGTACCTCCTGAAACCCTTCATCCTACTGCCTATTTCTCTAAGCTGTTCTAAGCTAGCATCTTCTTCATTCCTGAGCTCCGGCCACAGCAGTCTCTAATTTGTTGGACAGGCCCAGATCTTTCCCGTTTCCAGGCTCGTGTGTGAGTTGTTTCTCTTCTGCGGAGTGCCCCTCATTGTGTTTTGGTGCAAGATTGTTTCTCCTCTTCTGTTCTCACCCTTAGAGAGAGGTCTTCTCTCTCCACATTAGCATCAGGATTTTGCGTCATTTAATACAACAGCACAACAAATCTTTATAACACTTCTCATGATCTGTCTACTCTTTCCTCAGATACTCGCTGAGGACAGGGGCTTGTTTTATTTTTCATGGCATGATGCAGTAGATAGCACATGGCAGTTGTCTGAATGAAAACAAACAGTAAAAGCAGTTCACTATAAGAACAGTCTGTTCATGATGAAGACATTTAGGTCTAAAATAACATTTCTGGCAGAAAGGTTTCCCCAGGATACAAAGTCTTCTTGAGATCAATCCAGTTCCAACCATGCTCATAACATAATAAACAGGAGAGCAGTTTTGGGTGATATATTTCCCAGTACCTACCCTCACTACTCTCCGTGTTCACAAATTGCCTCAAGGAGTTCAATGGACTTCTAAAGAGTCATGTTTCCCACTAACGGGGCTGCCATTTCCTGGTTCTCTGACACTTATTAGAAACATAAAGATTGAATTAAAATAAATGCTGAGAGACCACAAATCTTTTTATATAAGTCATGCTCATAACAGTGCTAATCTTGTCTTCTATTCCTACAATTTGATTGTTACAGAAAATACTATTAAGGGATTACAATCCTTAACTTTTTTCACTAAGGAAATAAAGGAACTGAATACTTCTAATGAGATCAGCCATCAGACACTGAAGCCAGCATCTCAGTGACTACAATTTCTATGTCTCAGTGGTTTCAGCAGTAAAATGGACTAATTTCATTTGTCTTTCAAGATTTGCGAGGACATATTTAGATATTGTATTTAAAGCCCAGATCTGGTAGGCATTCTGTTAATAACACGGATTATTTTTACTTTTATTTCTTAGTCCACTGATTATTTCCCTTTTCACAGATAAAATATTGCTGCCTTCACTTTTAAGTACTTTCTCTAGCATAAGATTATGATGAATTAAATGTCAGCAAACCTAATTTCTAGTTTTACTTTGACCACTAACTATCTGCATATCAGAGTAAAGAGATAATCTTTCTTCATCTCAATTTTACTATCCCTCCAAATGCAAGTGTTAGAATAGATTAAATTAAAATTAACTGCCAACCCTAAGACTGTAAGGGTTTTATGAATAACCAATGGTGGGGGTGGGAAATAAAGAAGCTTTAGCTATTATTTGGACAGCAGATTTATAACATTTAAAATTTTTAAAAAGAATTTAAGTGAGCTCTTGGCAAGTAAAGAATTGCATAGCATCACAATAGTGACAATATTTTCTGGAATGCCAGGAGGACTTTACATGTCTTAGAGCTGTGAGAAGCAGAAGGGAGCTGGGGAGCATTTAGCATACCCACATTTAGCAGATATGAAAGTAGGAGTGGACAGCCTTTCTTTTTTATTGCTGTTGTTCTTTTGAGATGAAGTCTCGCTCTGTCTCCAGGTTGGAGTGCAGTGACGCGATCTCGGCTCACTGCAACGTCTGCCTTCCGGGTTCAAGAGATTCTTCTGCCTCAGCCTCCTGAGTAGCTGGGACTACAGGCATACGCCACCATGCCCAGCTAGTTTTTTGTATTTAGAAGAGATAAAATTTCACCATGTTGGCCAGGAAGGTCTCGATCTCCTGACCTCTGATCTACCTGCCTTGGCCTCCTAAAGTGCTGGGATTATGGGCGTGAGCCACCATGCATGGCCAAGGAATCCTTTAATAGTAACTGAAATATGCTTGAGAATTTCAGCCACTAACAATAGTCCACAGAAACATAAGTAGAGTAGGATAGCTCAACGAAGCCAAACTTGTACTAACAAGTACTCCCTTGTGCTTTTGGAAGTGTGGCAATCTTAGACAAATGACCCACCTATGAGCACATGGAATTTAGATCTTTCTTTTAGCACAATTGAAAAATATAAAAATCACAGACATTCCTGAGTCCATCTATGAAGTAATGCTGTTTCTTACAATGAGCTACATGAAGACCAGGAATGAATAAAGTTTACTCCAAATATTTTCACATAGGTTTATGCAATTCAAAATAGCAATTATAATGCCATGAAGTGAGCTTCATGTCTATAAGAAAAAAAAGAGAGAGTGGTCTTCAGAAGAGCAGCAAATTACAGATAAAACATAAGGATGGAAATACATGTAATCTAACACTGCAGGAGTCAGTATTCATTCTTGATTTTTCAACTAAGTTGTAAATTATTCTTTTTTGTAATGAAATAGAATAGTTTGCTAGCATCTTTTTTCCCATGATGACGTAGATTTTTTGTGTTCATGTAAATGTGTGGTGCCATTTCAAATGACTTATTGACAAGTATTTGTTAGACACACCTGAACTGGTCTCCTTATCAACCGCAAACCAATGACCAGACCCGTTCCTAAGAAGAGCAGTTTCTAGAACCATCAGGCCTGGACAGAACCAACTTGACTTGACTTCAAACACTAAAGGTGTGTGGCATCGGAACAACAAAAGAACTTTCCTACTTAACCTGAGGGAGTTTTGGGTCCAGAGTAGAAATCCAGTGGGTAAGGACCGGTCCACCTCTCCTGTGGAAGGTGTGGTCTCAGAAGCTCTGAAGCACTTAAGAGAAGGGTGGCAAAGATCAGAGAGGAAGTGGTGGGGAAAAAAGGTGTACTGGGATTCTCCATGCCCTGAGCCTGGGGCTCCTAGGAATTTGTAGCTAAGGCAGCTCGGGGGGAAACGTCTTCTTTCCAGTGCTGCAGCGAAAGACTGACAACCTTCCAAACCGGGAGCAGGGACACTCTGTTCTTCTCCCTAATTTTGCTGAAACTGGGCTTTAGGGATCAATCATGAATAAGCCAAGAACACTGAAGATCCAGAGAGGAAATAGAAATAAAATTGTCTTTAACAAAATACAGCCTCTAGACGAGACAGAGGATGTTTTTCACCAAAGGAAACAACAAGAGTACTTAAGAAGATTCGAGTACAACTTTCAAAAGTCCAGAAACTAATTAACAGAATTTTCAAACCAAACTATTCAGTAGATGATTCAATAAGAGGGTAGTCATTGTTGAGTGACTCCAAAGTTCAACTTGAAGAACTATCTTAAATTACATAGTGAAAAAATGCATGAAGCAAGAATCATGAGAGACACACAGATTTGGGGAAGACATTGTGTTCTTCACAGCAGTGGATCTACAATCTTCATGCCTGGTAGAGAGCACCTAAACATTTTTAAGGTTCAACTTCCTCACCACAGTAAAATGATCCTTGATAATTAATGAATAATAAAATGATATACGTAAAGCAGGTTTTGGAGACTCAGTTTAGAGCATGAATTGAGTTAATGTTAGATTTTTAAAATAATTAAAATGTCAGTCTCTGTGGAGTTTAATTCACAGAGGTTTTATGAGATTAAAAGGGAGAGAATAATTAAGAGATTCTGTGTTTTTTCATTTTTTTTTTTTTTTTTTTTGGTTTAGACAGATTCACAGTAACCCAGGCTGGAGTGCAGTGGCATGATCTCAGCTCCCTGCAACCTCTGCTTCTCAGGCTCAAGTAATTCTCTTGCCTCAGCTTCCCTAGTAGCTGAGATTATAGGCTCCTGCCACCAAATTTTTTCTGTTTTTAGTAGAGACGGGGTTTCACCATGTTGGCCGGACTGGTCTGGAACTCCTGACCTCAAGTGAGCTGTCAACCTCGGCCTCCCAAAGTGCTGGGATTACAGGCATAAACCGTGCCTGGCCTGATATCAAATTTTAATGTCAACACAGAGCTTTAATACAGTTAATAGAGTTGATACATATTTTTTGAATGACGTTTAAGTATCTTTGAGCATTTTCCTCTAAAATGTTAAGCTCCTGTGATTTGATCTCCAGAGGATTTAGAAATTCATCATTACAATTACACAAAGTCACTCCTGAGGTAACTCTCTGTGAGATTAAAAAGTCTTCTGGCAATGTACAACTTGTTACCAGTTTTCACAGCTTGTTAGAAAACACAAATATGTTCATCTACATAGACAACGTCGATGCGATATTAGGATATCTTTAAGTTTAAGAAGAAGCACCCTTCCTGGAAGATGCCATTTATACTGTGTATTGTATATATTAGTGGAATTGGGGCACGAGCTCCCCGATTGCTCTAGACTCTGATAAAGAGGGTGGTGACAACAAAAAGGATGTATTCACCAGTGCAGATCTTTATAGACTCAAAACATAAAGCGGTTGGTCACGTTTATCACCGAGAAAAAGTTGTAAGTGGATTGAGAACAGAAATCACTTTTTTTTTTTTGAGACAGAGTTTCCCTCTTGTTGTCCAGGCTGAAGTGCAGTGTCACTATCTCGGTTCACTGAAAACTCCGCCTCCCAGGTTCAAGGATTCCCTGCCTTAGTCTCCCAAGAGGCAGGGATTACAAGCATGTGCCACCGTGTCTGGCTAATTTTTTTGTGTTTTTAGTAGAGATGGGATTTCACCATGTGGACCAGGCTGGTCTCGAACTCCTGGCCTCAAGTGATCTGCCTACCTCAGTCTCCCAAAATGCTAGGATTACAGGTGTGAGCCACCACATCCGGCCAAAATTACTCTTTTTACTCTTCTTTATACCTTTCATAGCAATTAAGAATTGCTAAATCTCTTACGAATGTGTTAATTATATACGTTGAATATGCTAATATAATCATCAAAAATATGAATATTTGGAGACATTAATTTTAAGAAGAAAGAACATGCTATGTAATTGAATTGGAATTTGAATCCAACTAGGGGTTACATGTCCTATTAATTATTTCATGGAGGTATAAGATTAATCTTTTCATGCTTTAGATGTTGTCTAGGTAAAAGGAACAAGAACATCCTGTAATGGTTGATTTTCATAAAATTAACCAGATTCAGATTACATCAGATGGCCTACTTTGACTACAGAAAAATATTGTGAGACTTAATTCAACATTAATACACTTCCTCCCTTTTCCAAAAACAGAAAAAAAAAACCCACTTTTTATTTCTAAGGTAAAGAAAAGAATATTCTGAAATCACTTCCTTTTTGATTCTGTAATATAAAAACTACCACTAGCCATGTTAAAACAACTGCCTTCGAACTATTTAAAATGTTCAAAAACCCAAAGTAAAATTTAGGGGAGACTGAAATCCTTGGTATGTATATATATCCTACAATCATACATATCTCCCAGAGTTTTCAAGATTTTATTCACAGTCTCATTGTAGCCTAAATTAGACAGAATGTAGATTGAACTATTATGTCTATAAAGTTATTTACAATGTTTTGTCCTGTTATAGTAACAGACTTTCATGTGCTTAGGAGTATGAAATAATTTTCACAAAAGTAGCTGGGAGTCAAATTTATATGAACAACAACACAAAAAGAATGCTGACAGTAACTGAAGGTTGGTAGAGCTGGAAAAGATAAATCTTTAGGAAAATAATTCCCACATTTATAGACAGATACTGAACAGATAGATGATACAGATACACATATACATAGATGATAGATACAGATGCTGGACTAGAGAGGGCATTGGCAAACAATAGGGGCTTTTGAGTCACTTAGATCCAAGTTTGATTCCCGGTCTTCCTAGTTAGTAAAACCCAGGGCAACATATTTAATCCTTCTGATTGTCTGTTACTTTATTTGCAAAAAAAAAGAAAAGTGGTTATAATGACCTGCTTTCATACAGCGATGAAGTTTAAGAAGAAGGATACTATGAATTATTGTCCAGCAAAAATCCCCTTGTTCCTGGTCCCACTGTGCACAGAGGGTCCAGGCCTGCTCCTTTCCTGCTTAGCCATGTGATGTGCTTTGACAGGTGGACCTTGAGTTAACTGACACGGGCAGAGGCCTTCAGTGCCTGTGTGCTGAGGCTTGCCTGTCACGTCTCGCCCTCCACAGAGGAAACTGGACGCTCACAACTGCTGCCCCTTCAACCTGGGCCCTGGCAGGCATGCGCGTGAAACAGACCTGAACCCTAAGAGTTTGCAGGAAGACAGTCCTGCGTAGATCAGCTGAATAAACATGGGTCATCTGCTGACTGGTGGAAGTGAAAATAAAGGCTTGTTTCAAGCTTGTTGTAAGTCACTTTGTTTATAAGGCAGCGTTATTTGGGTAACTGTTGATTAACATAAGACTCATGAAGAAAGATTAAAGGAACGCAGACCTTGGCTTTCTAATTATTGGGGCTGCCCAATGATGGAACGCACTACCTTTAAAAATAAAGCATTTGTATTTTGTAAGCTTTGGCAGAGGCTAGAAGACCTGCCGGGTTGCTGCTCCCGAAACTTCCACATTGCGAGGAGGGCAATCTTGTAGCCATAGATTCGATCAGTTTATGAGTTTCTGTGTATTCAAGTACTGAAATTAACTTACGAAACTCCTAACACTGTTTTGAGCAATGTAAATCCTAAGACTATAGATAAAATAATGACCAGGTATCTGAAGAATGGTACTAACTCTATTATTATTAGATACCTATTCGGAATACTCATCACACTGCAGGAGCAAGTTACATGGCAATTAATATTTTAATAAGAAACTTAATAACAAATACATTAATAAAACAGTAGTTGGTACTCAAATTAAAGAAGTAAAAATATGTAGCCTGGCCAACTGGTAAAACCCCATCTCTAATAAAAATACAAAAAAATTAGCCATCATGGTGGGCACCTGTAATTCCAGCTACTAGGGAGGCTTGAGCCTGTATTGCAGAGGCTGGAGTGAGCGGGGATTGTGCCACCACACTCCAGCCTGGGCAACAGAGGGAGACTTCCTCTAAAAAAAAAAAAAGAAGTAAAAATATATGTTATGAAATTACACAAATATATTTTATCAAATATGTCTTCTTAGCACATCATCTACTGAACTGTAGAATGAAGGATGTAGTAAATTCCATTAATCCCTAAAATAGAATTCTAGATTCACACCCTACATCCTACAGAGCTCTGTAAAGTCAAATCTGATAGTGTTCAACCCTCCTAGGAGCTGTTTCTTTTCTCAGTAAAAGAGTTGTGAAGTAAGTGTCAGAATTGGGACCCTATGAAGACTTGGTACTCGGATCCTGTCACACCAGAATCAAGAGATGCACAACATAAGGGACATTTAAAATATATTTTTAAAGTTATTATACAATAAATACTTCAGTGATAATACAGTGAGATAAAATTCTCTAATTCTACATTAATATTGCAACCACCTTATTTGCTTTTCAACCATAATGAGATTTTTTTTCTGCTTTAATATTTAAAAGCTTTAAAAAAATAAACACTTTAATCAAATTAATGTGATAACAAAAACTAAGCATTTAAACTTAAATGGGTACTAAAATATGTTTATCGAACTACAATTAAAATGGAAATAAAATGCGAATACAATATGTTGTGATGTAAAAGTTTGCTTTTCTAAGAAAGAGTCATTTTAATAGAAGAGGAAATGCAATGTAATCTGAAAGGACTAGACATGCAGAAATATTTTCATCCAAATAAGTCTTATATTTAACGTGGGGCTCACTGTGAAATTTTAAATACATGGATTACAGGACCAGAAAGGCAAGGAATAAAATTCTGCAAATTGGACAAAAGAGAAGTCATTTGGCAATACAGGGATGTTTTCTCAAGCCTTCAGACAAAAAGATCCTTCCACACTCACAGCTCGTATCCTAAATCCATTCTCCCACCTTCACAAGTATTCTGTTCCTCTTTGTTACATATTTCAGGAAGAGCAGTAACAGTTTCAGAGATGTGAAGGCATTAATGTTATCCTAAAATATTAGCAGTTGTACTTGGTGCTTAGTATTTATCAAATAAAATAGTTACTAGAACATAAATTTCATCTTTATCCTGCAAGCACCTAGTTTGCAATTCTTTCTTTAATTGGTCAATTTATCCATTAGATTGAAGGATCCCTTTTTGGAGGCAAGGAATGCAGGCTTTGAGTCATGTAATTTGGATGCAGTCCCTGGATGTGTGTCCTTTAGCAAATCACCTCACCTTTCTGAGCCATCCTTTCACTCCCACCTTCCTCTTGAACAGGATTTAAATGCTGAATGGTTTTTAAAGAAACATATTGAGCAATAAAATAAAAAAGTATTGCATTATGACTAAAATTATAAAATAAACATCCATGAGTTCATACCAACACAATAAATGATTAGATTTAAACATCAAATGATGGAGAATTGCAAATCTGTTATGAAGAGAAATTGCTAATATTTTTGTAGATAATAAACCTTCAAGAGATGGAGCCTCAATCCTCATGGTGACTGTTTTCCAAAGAGCACAGTATGGAGGTGGGTGGAGTGCAGGGGAAAGCAACTTTACAGAGGAGAAACCAGACAAACATTCCCCCACCAAGTAGCCAAGGTCAACATCAACAGCGACATGTCATGTTGTCTGGATGTGATGAAATGGTTACTTACCTCTGGGGTCTTCCACCTCAAAACACATAAACTAAATCTAGTCCTACTTGAAATATCAGACAAACCCCAATATGGGGACATCCCGCAGACTATCTAACAATTATGCCTCAAAACTGTCAAGGCCAACAAAAATAAAGAAAGTCTGAGGCATGACCATAGCTAAAAGGAGGCTGAGGAGGCATGAGGACGAAATGTCCTGTGGTGTTCTGGATGGGATCTTGAAGCAGAAAAAGAACAGTCGATAAAACCTAAGAAAACTTTTAAGTAGGACTGTAGTAAAAAAAAAAAAAATGGCACTGATATTGGTTTATTAATTTTAGAAAATATACCACACTAGTGTAAGATGTTAATAGTAGGAGAAACTTGGTATGGGGTATTTGAAAACTCTGCAACACATTTGCAATTTTTCTGCATAATAAAAAATATTCAAAAAATAAAATTTATTTAATAAAATAGAAATAGGTTGTCTATAAAGACCTTTGTAGGCTGGGAAGGGATATGCAAATAAAAGTTGTGATACTTGTTAGTAAATTTTTCCTTGTCTCCAGTCCTGGGTAGGTCTCAGTTAAGACAAATATGACATCAATTTCCTATCAGATTTTGCCGGCATGTTTTAGAATATTACCTTTACTCCTTTGTACTAACATTCCAGTTGAAACTGTAGGTGTGTCCTAGTCTATATTTAGCATCCACTTCCTCCCTTTTGTCTTTTTGAGATATATTTATCTCTAATCATTTGTATACATTCTCATATATGCCACTAGATTGTATACCTTTTCATGTCGAACATGTGAGCAACATATGTCTGGAACACTTCTCATAATTTTTACCCCAGTGCCATGCTCACAGTAGGTCTTGCATACTAATAAAATCTATTAATCTAAAAACAAGTAAACAAATACAAAATGACAAAAGCAAGAGAGAAAAGGTCATTTATATGCTTTTAGGCAGATTAACATAGATTAGAATGACAAATCCAACCTCTATCAAGAAAGCTTCCTACCCTTCTATCACAGACTTATTCCAGAGTTTAGGGCATCTGCTAATGGCACATAACACAAGCTTCCAGCTGGAAGGTTGACCAGACGGCAAGGCAGGCGGCCAAGCCTGGAGGGGCTCACTCAGGCTGCAGGTCAGCTTCCTCGTGAACCTGAAGCAGGTGCAAAGGCCTCCATGATCAGCTTCAGAGCCACTTCAAATATGCATACATATATATATGTATATAAATTGATGCAAACATGTTATATATTAATATGTAATATATATAAACATTTGTTTAATGAATTTTGGAGGAAAGGTAAGAAGAAAGTGCCATCAGGTTCTGAATATTAGTTATAAGTGAGGTGACCATTTTGGCACATCCTGAGGGTATAGGAGTGCTATAAAGACAACTTCTGGGAAGAGGGCGGTTCTTATAGAAGGGAGCTGTTCAATCTCTTGACCAATGTAAAATCTCCTCAAAAGAAAGTACACAGAGGCTACAGTTGATACATTCATATTTTTCAGACAGAAAGCAGGGAAGGGGCTAAAGGGAAACCCCGCTTTGTGAAAGCACCCACACATGCACTGTCAGAGCTTGACTGCAGAGTGCCGTGGGACTGAAGAAACCCCATCCTGAGAAGACGGCGTGCCTCACCCTACAATAGGGCATTTTGTTGATGAATTCAGCCTAATCCATGTTCTAATTTCTAAAGGGCAAGGGCAGGTCCAACAGTGCTTTAAACATCACTCCATCAAACGTATGTTGATTTCAGCAATTAAAGTTTTTAAATCTTAGAATATCAGCTAAGAGATCATTTCCTCAGAGTGATCATTCCTGATCCCGAGACTAAAGTATTCACAGGAGTAGCATCCGGTCTCATGATGTTTTTGCAACCTGTGTTCTATTATCACATGTATGATTATATGTTTAAAATATTTAATATTTCTATATTTAACATTTAGTATCTCTCTCTCTACCATTTGACTACGTGTTCTGTGAGGGTAGGGCCATAACTTGTTTGAGTTCTCTGTTGGTGGCACGATATTGGGCACATGTTAGGTCCTCAGTAAGTATTTACAAAACGTTTGGTGAAAGAGACTGCACAGAAATGTCGTCTGTTGAACACATCATCTCACCTTGAGCAGACTTGGGAGGAGGCCAAATGTTAGGAAAGATTGCTTCATAAAAAACAGAGTCGAAATAAAGGATTTTGTTCTATGAATTTCATATTGTATATAATCAAGTTAAGAGATAAAGCAGGTTGAAATAAAGATATGCCTGCCACTGTGACTAGATTAACCACTCTCCTTCTCACTGAGACAGTATGTCCCAGGAAAATCCACCTGTTCACTAAGCTAACCAACCACCACCCAGCCCAAGAGTGGGCACAGTCATTCCTCAGATATGTGGTTACAGCAGTGCCTGGGTGCTGGGCTCCTCTGTCTTTGGAGGCATTTTTGCACATCCCTGCTCAATGTATTTGGTGAATGATACCCTAGCCGACTACGTTTTGGTGCCGTTCTCCAGGTCTTTCGGGGCATCTGCTTTGTGCCCTCCTGTCACCTCAAGGACTCTGTGAAATTTCTCTGTAATGGTTTGGTTCAACGCAAGCACCTCCAAGTTCACAGTCTCCAGATCATACAGACCGAAGCCTGACGGAGTCAACTCCCAGGAGCCAAGAAGTCATCTCATGCTGTGTGAGATTCCAATATCCTCTAGTGTATTATCTTACAATTGTGTATCATACAGCTTTTTCACTTTTGCTTATATTTTACTTCACATGTTTTATTGCTCCTCGTTTTTCCTTTTTAAGCAAAAGGCAGAGAAGAGATGCTCTGAGGCTGCTGGACCCTAGACCTCCCAGGAGCTGCTGGCTTTCCAAGAAGCCCCCTGGTTAGAACTTCTGAAACCCAGTGCCTTCTAGCAAAATAGAGAAACTGAGGGTGGGCCCTTGCTAAAATAGAATACATAAACATACATACATACATACATAGAATATGCACAGAGAACATAAATACATACATAGAATATGCACAGAGTGCATGCATACATACATACATAGAATATGCACAGAGAACAAGTTGTTCAGTCTGGTTATTTTAAAAGCATTATTGACTAATAGCTTGAAAAGGTCATTTTATGCCTTGTTAGCCATGGATAACTCAGCCAGTCAAAAGACATAGCAGGAATTTGACATACAAAATAAGCAGACCAGTCATGGTGGCCCAAACCTGTAATCCTAGTTACTCGAGAAGCTGAGCTGGAAAAGATTGTTTGGGCCCTGGAGTTCGAGACCAGCCTGGATTACATGATGGGACTCTGTTTCAGAAAAACCCAACAACAATGAACAAAGTGTAGTACATTGCTTTTTGTTAGGTGAGCATTTACGATGTGTCTACTAAGTGGTCAATGACGAGAGGCTTATTCAATTAAACTATTTATTGACAACTGACTACAAACAGACAAGCTATAGATGAAAGCCTAATAGTTGAAAGAAAATTAAAGAGATTCTCACATTCACTAGTAGTGATATAGATACAAATTTAGATGCCAACATATGAATTTATGCCCATTAGAATGGTAAAATCAGAGTTCTAACATGCTAATGGAAAGAGTAAGTATAAATTCAAATGGCCATTCTGAATAAAAGTCTGCAGTACTAAATACAATTTAAAATGTGAAAACATTTCGAATCAGCAAACCTATAAGTCAATCAGAGAAACGTGCAAAAGTCCTATTTCACTACTATGCATAGTAACTGGTCATTGAAAATAACCTAAGGATTCATCTCTAGGAGACAGGGGGGTAAAACGTGATAGGTCACCACTGTGGAATACTACAAAACACTTACACATACTGAACTAAAGCTCATAAACAATATGGTGAGATTTTCAATAAACATAATGCTGAGGGAAAAGAGCAACACCTAGAGTGAGATTTGTAATTCAATACAATTTGTACAAATTTATAACACAGGCAAAACATGTTATCTAGTTTAAATTTGTGTTTTAACAGAAAATTAAATGCTTGCTATGAAGTTCAAGAAACAATGGGAGAAAGAGGAGGAGAGGGAGAAAGAGAGAGAGAGAAAGAAAAGAGAGAAAAAAAGAAAAAGAAAAAGAGGAAGGAAGGAGGGAGGGAAGGAAGAAAGAAAGAAAGAAAGAAAGAAAGAAAGAAAGAAAGAAAGAAAGAAAGAAAGAAAGAAGGAAAGAAAGAAAGAAAAAGAAAAAGAAAGAAAGAAGGAAAGAAAGAAAGAAAGAAAAAGAAAAAGAAAGAAAGAAGGAAAGAAAGAAGGTGGGGAGGAGTGAGTAAGAGAGGCAGGGACAAAGAGAAATTCCACAAACGCACCTTTTGGCACTGGAAGAATAACATAGTACTGCAGTTAATTTGAATCCTGACTATGTAGTCATGATTTTTATCCTGAGTATCCAATTTAATAAGCACGCACATGTTCCTTTGTCTATAAAATAAAGGGTATTAGAATCATCATCTACCTTCTAGGATTCTTACATAGATTAGGCATGCAAAGTGCTTCGCAGACACTGAGCTGATCCTGTTACTTGGGAACACATCATGGGCAATGACCATATATGAGATTTGAGAGACAAGTGGGCTCAGCTTGAGAATAGCTTTACAAATTATATCAAAGAATTACACGGTCAGTTGTGGGCAGCCAATGGAGGTTCATAGTCAAGGACATGGAATGATCAGAATTTGTGTTTTAGAAAATAAGACAGGTGGCATGGCATGGATTTGAAAGGAGTCAGGGAAACAATTATGAGGCTACTTTTGTAGCCAGGGAAGGGAGAGGAAGGTTCAAAGGTAAGGACAAGGCAGAATTTAAGACTGATCACTGACAGGGTATAGAAAAGAAGAGAGAGACACATCCATGACTATCCAAAAATATTAGCTTATGGATCTGGCAGGAATGTTTCACAAAGGAACTGAAAAGAAGAAGGGAGAGAGGCAGGAAAGGAGGCAAGAAAGAAGAGAAGAGAACTCACTGCCACCCAAAGAGCTGAATAACCCTAAAAGGAAATGTAAAATCAAAGCCTGAAAAGCTACACATTGGTATTTTTCATGTGACTCTTTTTATCTCTGGTTTCCCTTTTCATTAGCTGCTGAAAAAAGCCTCATCATTTATCCTATGCTTTCCACATTTTGAGTGTGACTGACTGGATCCCAGTTGCGTGGTTTAACGTATTTCATTGTCCTTTATATTTCCTGAAAAACCACAGTTAGATCTCGATCAGTACTCTCCAATAGAAATGTAATGTGAGCTACACAGAGAATTTTAAATGTTCTAGGAGCCACCTGGAAACAGTACAAATAAAACATCAAAATTAATTTCGTAACAGCTTTAGGAAGATAATTCACATATGACCAACTGCACATATTTAAAGTGTGTAGTTTGAAACCATCGCCACCATCAGCATGCTGACCCCCACCCCTAAAAGTCCCCATGGGCCTCTATACCATCCCTTTCTCCTGACACCCCTGCTTCTCCTGGTCCCAGGCAGCTCCTGATCAACTTCCACTATCGCTTAGCTTGTATTTTCTAGAGTTTTATGTAATTGGAATCATATAATGTGTTCTCTTTTTTGGTCTGGCTTCTTTTGTCAACATAACTGTTTTGGAGTTCATCTAGGTTGATGCATATATCAATAAGTATTTCAATACATAATTGAAGTTTTTCGCTTGCAATTTTTCCCTTGTGTGGATATACACGTTTGCTATTCACCTGTTGATGGACTTTTGGGTTATTTCGAATTTGACTAGATAAGGGTGCTGTGAACATTTGGGTACAAAAAGAAAAGTCAGGAAATGGAATGACTAAGAGGCAAGAAAGATTTTACATAATAGTGACACATTTTTGCAAATTAGAGAAAACAGAGCATAATGTAAGAACGCATAAATAGTGCCAAAGTGAATTTTCTGGAGGAAATAATTGTTTATATTTTTCATTCTCAAAAGTACTTGATATATTTATTACTTTACTTGAACCAATTTGACAATTTATATTTTAATTACTAAACGTGAAAGATACTTCTACCACAATTCTCTAAAACTGCAAGGTGTTTCTATTTAGATCCCCCATAAAATGAACTCATACTAATGAAAAGGGAAACTGTAGCAAAAGGGACTTTGGCACTTTCAGCACACTGAAATTTCAAGGCAGTTGGAGGAGCCACATTTATTTAAAAACAAAGAAAAAAAAGGAAAAGTTTCTTTGTATCTAAATCAATTATAAAATTTATTTTTTAAAGAGCATTGAGTCAGCTGACATCATTTTGGTCATCTCTGTTAATGGTCCTCAGCCTGCACTAAGCCCTTTAAATTATATCCACTAGTTTGCAATGACCCCTATGTCCTTGCATTTTGGAGACTCAACAGTTGCTGAATAAGTCTCTCTGTGAACCATTCCAATTAGGATTTCTTTCAGTGTTCATAAACATTTTTTAGTTTCAACTTTAATTAGTTTTAATTGGATTCACTTTCACATAATCAATTTGTTCCTTTAAAATGTAAATGCCAAAGTTCACTGCTATCCATATCAGAGGGAAGATGGCAGATATTGCAGTAGAGTATTTAAAAAATAGAAGAGGCAAAGTCACACCTCATAGTCCAATAGGGAAGATGAAGGGAGAATGAAGATAGAATACAAATTTGAAAGACTGTGAGTGACTACGTCTGCCAGGCTATCAGGTGAATTGCAGTGTTGGGTTTTGCATTTGCCAAGGTTTGGGGAAATCTGTCTTCCAACACTGGGCCAGAGCTGCAGGCTGGTGATGAAGGACTGTGCCAAGAGCACAGGAGAGAGGCCCTGGCTGAGGTTACCTCCACTGGGTTCTGCAAACCTTTGTTTGAATTCTCCTGTTCTGTCTTAACCAGGGCGAGGAAGATGGGAGCCAGTGTGCATGTGGATAGAGTCACCTGGGGTGCATGATTTTTTTTTTTTGATCTTATGTCTCCTTCCTCACTTGAAGCCACTTTTTTCAGTGACCCAGAATTTCCCATTTGTAAAATTCTTCCTAAGCATTTCTGCAGTCATGTAAGGCCTGTGTTTAACACCAAAAAAAAAAAAAGAAAAGAAAAAAAGAAGAAGAAGAAAGAATGGCTCTGGAGGCCCTGTGTGAGTGAAATAGTCTGGGAGTTCCTTAAGACATGCATCAAAATCCTCATCAGAGTAGGTTATCCTCCAAACATTTCTTCTTAGAAGATGTCAGCAGAACTTTTACATACTCACACACACACACACACACACACACACACACACACACACACACACACACCCTTCTGCTTGGCTGCTGTCTCATTCCACAGATAAGATTAAAATTTAGCAAGTCTGGAATAAGGTCTTAAATCCATGCTTTCAAATGCTTCCCACAACTACTTGGGCAGTTTTATTAGCCAATGATCTATACAACACCTTTGTGACTTCTTCAACTTTTATGGTACAGGATGGCTGAAAATTACTGGTACTAAATCAGTATTGGCATTGATTTATCATGCTTTCTCATGAAGATAAATAATAGTTTCTTTTAGAAATATGTTTAACATTTCTCCCTCACAATTTCAAAGAGAAACAATTTATTTGTTTCAACATTTTTTTTCTCCTCTAGGTTACTCATCTGATCCTATCCTATTTGAGCTATTTGGCTGATGGAAGTTTCATGAAGAAACCCATATTTTCTTATGAAAATTAGATTTTAAATCAGCTTATTTACTTGTTCACACATGGTACTATTTTCACATGCACATGCAAACATGTTGCTCTTATATTTGCACCTGTATTTCTAATGAAATTTCATAGGACTTGTCAAAATAATCGTGACAATGGCAATTATTATATTTATTTTGCAATTATTTTGCCTCCCAAAACAAGCTCTATCATTAAACACATACTCTTGAGGGGTATGATTTTCAGTGAATAATTTAGTTCCACCTTCTCTCTGAAGTCTCTTCCACTTTCATGTTAATCATAGCATTTTCTCCTTGGATCAGTCATTTTATATTGAATTGAAAATTGGCTCATATCTTCATGAATTGCCTAATTTGAAAATACCATTCTCTCATGTTTTCTCTCAAAGAAAGTCTACATGATAATATGACAGAAACAATATGATACATAGATAGGTAGAGAGGTAGGTAGGATGATAGAGGATAGAGATAGATAGATAGATAGATAGATAGATAGATAGATAGATAGATAGATAAATGATAGATAGATAGATGGATACATAGATACATATATAGATTAGATAGATAGATAGATCTATATAGCATATGTGAATACGTGACCAGGAGAGGTGATCATATCCAGGAAAGATGTTTGTTTCAAGAAAAGGGATACGTAACCAGGAAAGGTATCAATTTTAGTAAGGTATACCTGATAAAGACGAGAGAATAATGCAGTCAAATTAGATTTAGGTTTATGTTCTGAATAGCAGCCCAGATATACTAACTAGGTAAGAGACTTACTTCCACACACTCCTCTCACAGATTGTGCTATTCACTTTTCTTTCATAGCATATTTAATTTCTTTTATGAATTTGTTGAGAGACAGAAGTAAACATCTTGGATATACATTTTAGGTGTATTTATGTTTTCACATTTATGCCCTTTCCCTTTCCCATATAATTCCTAACCTAAGCAGAGACCATAAATATGTAGTGATATCCCTGCCAAACCTCTACAGCTGAGTCCTGGAGGTTACTAATAAATATGCACCACATGAATTAATGAGCATCAAACGGGTTGAATAAACGTGAATGGGCCTACATCCACCTCTTTTAAAATTTAGTACAAAGGTATAGTAATAAAATTTTATAATACTGGGATGAGACTGGACATCAACATCAATGGAATAAAATTGACAGTTCAAAAAAAAAAAACTCTTACATGTATTAGCCAACTGCTTTCCAGTAACGTGCCAAGATCATTCAATGAGAAAAGAAAAGCTTCTTAAACAAATGGTGGTGGAGCAACTTGAAATCCACCGCAAAAATAGTCAACCAACTAGATGAATAGAGACAGTTGGCCTCTGCAACATGGCAGACACGAAAGTTCACTCTACAGGGACCAAAGACCAAAACGTAAAAGCTAAGACTATTACATTCTCGGAAGAAGATTTAGGAAGGAATCTTGAACTCTTAAATTAGGAAATCGTTTCTTAGCTATGACACCAAAATCGTGAGCATCAAAAAATTGCTAATTATATCAAACTAAAACCAGGATGAGTTATCCCTTCACATCCAGTGGGAGGGCTATTTAAAGAAAGACAGACACTAACAAGCATTGGTGAAAATTCACGCGTTGGTGGTGGGAATGTGCAACTGTTTTGGAAAGCAGTTTTGTGATTCCTCATGATGTTAGTCCATATGACCCAGCAATTGCACCCCTAGACATATACCCAAGCAAATTGAAAACATAAGTTCACATAAACACTTGCACATGAATGTTAATAGCACCATGAGTTGTAATAATAAAAAAATGAGAACATCGAGATGTTCACTAAGTAATAAATGGATAAATACAATGTGGTAAAACCATACAATCGAATATTATGCATCTATGAAAAAGCATGAAGCACTCAGTTATGCTACAATATGGATGAACCTTGGCAACATTATGCCAAGGTAAAGAAGTTGATCACATAAGACCACAGATTTTATGACTCCATTTATATTAAATTTCCAAAATAGGGAAGTTCATAGAGAGAGAAAACATAGTAGTGTTTTCCAAGGGCTGGGAGGAAAGGAGAATGAGGAGTGACTGTTAATGGTTTAGAGTTTCTTTTGGAGATGATGAAAACATTCTGAAATTAAATAGTGGTAATGGTTGCACAACCTTGTAAGTAGACTAAAAGCCACTAAATTATATACTTTAAAAGGGTAATTATGATGTTATGGGAATTATATCTCAATTTACTTATTAAAAACAGGGATCAAATAAATTGTCATTAAATGAGTTCTGACTTAAAAAAAAAAAAAATACCGTAAGCCGGGCATGGTGGCTTATGCCTGTAATCCCAGCACTTTGGAAGGCCAAGGTGGGCAGATCATGAGGTCAAGAGATCGAGACCATCCTGGCCAACATGGGTGAAACCCCACCTCTACTAAAAAATACAAAAATTAGCTGGGCATGGTGGCACACACCTGTAGTCCCAGCTACTCGGGAGGCTGAGGCAGGAGAATTGCTTGAACCTGAGAGGCGGAGGTTGTGGTGAGACGAGATCATGCCACTGCACTCCAGCCTGGTGCCTGGCGACAGAGAGAGACTCTGTCTCAAAAAAAAAAAAAATACCATAATGAATAGTTTGAAATGCATAGAAACCATGTGCAACAATATGACACCAAACATCAATAATGAAAGATATTCATTATTGAATAATAATATTCAATATTATTTAATATTAAATCTAGGTGAAGATTTTACATGTGTTCACTGTGTGGCTCTTTCAACTTTTTTCTAAGATTGACATTTTTCAAATAAAAAGCTAATAGAGAAGTAAACAGAATTGCATTAGGGTTAAAGAACAGAGTAAAAAATATTAGTTTTTAAAAATGTTAGACCTTCACGCACTCGGCAAATGTGTTCGAGCACCTGCTATGTTTTAGAGGATGTAACAGGGACCAAAACAGAAAGCTCAGTGAGCGCCAGAGGCTGAGGTACAGCTGACCTGTTTCAGGGATCTGTCTCTATCACAAAAGGGATTCGAAGTTTCATGAAATGGGGAAGGGTGTTTCTGTCCGTTTGATGCTTTGATTATATAACTTTTTTCCTTTAATTATAAAAATTTAATATATATATATATAATACATGATATATAATATTATATATATACTTTTATATATATTATATATATAATTATATATATATATATACTTTTATGTGTTTAAAGCTAGTAACTACTCATGACTGTCAAAATCAAGATAGGGAATATATCCAAAATGGCATAACCTCCCTCATTCACCCAGAAGCCACCTCATGCTAACCACGATGCTAGTCAGTGCCTATACATTTAAAAACAATATTTCGCCAGTTTTGAAACTGCATCTGAATGGAATCCTAACGAGTTCTTTTCCTTTTGTTTCTTGTTGTATTCACTCAGTATTGTGATTGCGACATGCGTTCACATTGAGCAAGTAGCCGTCATCCTCTCATTTCCATGGCTGATGGAATTCTAGTACATGAACACATATCACTATTGATTTTGTCTGTTTGTTTATAAACTTCTAGGTTACTTTTGCTTTTTTTGTTAGTTTGTTCATAAACATCTGGGTTATTTTCGCTTTTTAAAAATATTTCAACTTTTATTTTAGGTCAAGGGGTCCATGTGCAGGTTTGCTGCATGGGCATATTGTGTGATGCTGGCTTTGGGGTATGGAATCCCGTCACCCAGATAGTGAGCATTGTGCCAAATAGGTAGTTTTTCCACCTGTGTCCCCCCGCCCCTTCCCTCTAATAGTGCATAGTGTCTACGACTCCCATGTTTATGAACTATGCTGGTACAAATCTGACATGTATTTAGGTGTATATGTGCAAGAGTTTCTTCAGGGCACAGTGCCCAGTTGATAGGATATGCGGATATTCACATTTAATAAATAAGGCCAAACTGTTGTTCCGCCACATTGTAAACAGTACTCTGCCGCCTGCAATAGAAGAGTTCTCGTTCTCTGCATCTTTCTCAGAGTTTGCTACATTGAGTAAGTTTTGTCTGTCTGGTTTTATGGCTTTAATTTGCATTTCCATGAGAATCAGTAAGGTTGAACACCTTTCCTTTATGTGACATTTGGGTGTCCTCTTTGGGGAAGGGTATGGCCAAGCCTTTTAAAATAGTTTCTGCCTTTGAAATGTCTCTTTTTCTTAATGCTTTAGATAGGCTTACTTTTTGATCATTCTCAATTGTTACTGAAAGTAAAAGGTGTATATTTTGTATGTATCATTTGCAATAGATACAGTAATGTATATATTGCCAGTATCTAAACATTAAATTTATTTTTTAATTTTCATATTGCATGCAGTATTTTTTCTAGTGTTCTTACCAATATCTTATTTATAAATTATGGGAGCATCATTGTGTGTAAATACTGGGAAGTATGGCAGGTGTCTTTGTATTCCTTTCTAATCATTAAAGTGTTTGTCAGTTGCGGCCATTAATGTGCTTACTATGGTGGAAGAGACAGTCAATGCAATGTGGAAAGGAAGTGGTTTTAGTGGTGTTCTTACTTTATTCCTGGTTTCAAATAGAAAATTTCCAACATATATGAATTAAGAATGATGGTTTCTATAACATATATATATATATGCACACACATATATATAATATTTACATATGCTATATGCACACATATATACACACATATACATTCTATATCTCCATCAGATTAAGAAAGTCCCCTTTAATTTCTAGACTGCTAGATTATTAGATGTTATCAGGAATTTGAATAATTTTTAATTAGTTAATAAAAACCTATATGTTAGGTTACAGTGTGATTCTCACAATCTATTAATAATGCTAATTGCTTTATTATTTTTTGAATAGAATAATCTTGCCTCACTGATATAAATGTAAAAAAGGCACAAATAATGATTTATGTTTTACTATTCCTGGTTGTGGTTTGCTATTTTATGTATTGTCTTTCTCATACTATCTCTTGTCATGTTTTAAATTCAAAATTTTAATAACTTATAATGGGAATCTTCTTTTTTTCCTACTCTCTAGGATAATTTTTTCTTGGTACAAATTGTTTTTGAAGCAATCTGAACTTGTAGTTTATTTATCTAACAATTTAAATACTTTAATGCCTATAAGGCTTTTGGGTTTTGTTTTGTTTTTTTGGTTTTCTGACTCTTGAGGAAACACTCCATAAAATAAACTTAAACAAAGGGCTGAGTTGCTCAACCAGAAGCCCGTGATTCAGGGATCTCACCCAGTGCCAGGCTTCCCTGATAAAGCTGCTGACACATGTCATCTACAGGCACAGGCGGGGAGAGGAGGGAGACAGCCCCCCAAGTGCATCCTTCCTGCCTCACTCATAGGCTCTCAGAGGAGGTTCCTGAGTGGAACGCACAGATTACTTCACAAAACACCTCCATTTCACAGCCCAGAAAGTTGCACAGCTCCCATGGCATTCTTCAGGGAGCCCATAATCAATCCTAAATCAGGGATGGCCGGCACAAGCACTCCACAGATGTGGGCTCTCCCTCTCTCCCTAGCAAGTACCATCGAGCAGGAGGCCAGTGACTGCATATTTAGGAAGAGATTAGGATGAGTCATCAGCCTTTATCCTCTCCTCAGAGGAGGAATGAATCACATGCTCATTGCTTTCATCCTTTCCTCTCCAATGAATTATGTTTTTCTAGGAATTTATAAGTTGCAAATAAAATTTCTCAAATATTGATGAGAAGTCATTCACAATATACCATTTACTTTTAAATAAATTTTACCTCAATTTTATTTTATTAGTTAAGCCCTCCCTTTTTCTTGATGTTGTACCATAGTTTTCTCACATATAAATCTATTGAAAAGCCAGCCTTTTCTTTATTTGCCTATGCTATGTCTGCATTTGTTTCCATTGATTACATTCTCATATTAATTATAGCCTCTCTTCTAATTCCATTGTGATTATTTTTAGATTTCTTTAAAATTTTTGACATGGATGCTTAATTTAGTCATCTTTATTCTTTGCTTCTTTCCAAAAATGTACTTAAGGCTAGAGAATTATTTATAAATTATCCATGTCCTAAAAATTCATATGTGTAACATTTTATTATTGTTTCATTTAAAATATTTTCTGACTTTAAAAATATTATTTTATTCTTGCACTGGGGAAAAGCATTTCTTAATTTTACAAACACAAACATTTTCTAATTTAAAAAAATTCAATGGACTATTTTTTAGGGCTGTTTTAGGTTCTCAGCAAAATTGAGCAAAATATGCAGAGAGTTCCTGTATAGCTCTTGTCTTGCCACATTCACAACCTAGCCCACTATCAACATTTGTTTCACCCCAGCAGATTAGTACATTTGTTACAGTCTAAGAACCTCCAACCAGATGCTGTGGCTCATGCCTGTAATCCCAGCACTTTGGGAGGTCAAGGCAGGTACATCACCTAAGGTCAGGAGTTCGAGAGCATCTTGGCCAACATGGCAAAACTCCGACTCTACTAAAAATACAAAAATTAGCCGGGCATGGTGGGGAGCACCTGTAATCCCAGTTATCCAGGAGGTGGAGGCTGGAGGATCACTTGAACCTGGGAGGCAGAGGTTGCAATGAGTGGAGATAATGCACCTGCACTCCTGTCTGGGGACAGAGGTATACGCCACCTAAAAAAAAAAAAAAAAAAATACCTCCATGAAATGGACACACATCTTCACCCAAAGAAGTCCATCATTTGCATTAGGGTTCTCTCTAAGATGCTGTATATTCAGTGGGTTTGGACAAATGTATAATGACTTTTATCCACCATTATAGTGTCATGCAGATTAGTTTTATTGTGATAAAAATCCTCTATGCTTTGCATACTTATTCCCCCTCCCCCTAACTTCTGGCAATCAATAATTCATTATTATTATTATATTTTTACTGTCTCCATAATTCTGCCTTTTCCAGCATCTTATATAGTTGGAATCATACACTATATAGTCTTTCCAGGTTAGCTTCTTTCACTTACTACCATATATTTAAGTAACTTAATATTTAACATATATTCTCAATTTCTTAATATTAACGTATATTTAACCTATATTCCATGTATTTACATGGCTTAATAACTCATTTTTTTTAGCACAAAATAGTATTCCCTTGCCTGGAAGTACCAGAGTTTATACATTCATTCATCTACTGCAGAACATTTTGATAACTTCCAAGCTAGGCATTATGAATAAAGTTGCTATAAATATTCCTGGGCCAGTTTTGCTGGACATAAGTTTTCAAATAATTTGAGTAAATAACTAAAAGTGTGATTGCTAGATTGTATGGTAAGAGTATGTTTAGTCTTATAAAACCAGTCCCAAACTGTATTCTCACGTGGCTCTACCATTTTGTATTTCCACCAGCAATGAGTTAGTTTCTGTTTCTCCACATTCTTGTCAAAATTTTGTATTGTTAGTGTTTCAGATTTGGGCCATTCTAATTTTCTAAATTTTTTTTGGTGTACAGTGGCACCTCACTATTGTTTTAATTTGCAATTTATTAATGATATAAGGTGTTGAATATTTTTTCATATGCTTATTTGCCACCTGCATATCTTATTTGGTGAGGGGTTTGTTAAGGACCTTTACCTATTTTTAATTTTTAAATTTTTTTTCTTATTGTTGGGCTTTATTTGCTCTTTGTATATTTTGGATCATAGTCTTTTATCAGATATATCCTTTGTAAGTATTTTCTCCTATTCCATAGCTTGTCTTCTTATTCTCTTGACATTATCTTCCACAAAGGAGACTTTTTCATTTTAATGAATTTAGCTTATCAATTATTTCTTTCAAGGATTGTGCCTTTGATGTTACATCTAAAAAGTCATCACCATACCAAAGGTCATCTACATTTTCTTTCATGATATCTTCAAGGAGTTTGGTGGTTTTAAATTTTATATTTGGGGGAATGGTTCACTGTAAGTTAATTTCTGTGAAGACTGTTAAGGTCTATGTCTAGACCCTTTTTTTTGCATGTGAATGTTCAGTTGTTTTGGCTTCATTTGTTGAAAAACTCTAATTATTTTTAATTAATTTATGTTTAATTAAACTATATTGATAAGACATCATGGTCTTTGAAATTTAATCATTTGAAGTTCAGAATAGTTTTCTTTATGACACAATATATGCTCCAGTTTTTATAAATGTATTTGTGAACTTCTAAAAAATATAAATTGTAAAAAAAATTATATGTGTGCATAATGTGTGCAGATTTTTTTAAATTTCCTAAACCCATTTATTTATTTTTTGTTATAGAATATATGGGTAATTATAAAATCAAGTAAATTTGGTATTATCTAAAACCTCTTCTTAGAAAATCAATACTTCTTGGGAGTTTATTGATTTAATTTTGCATTAATTCCTAGAAAATTATTATTGTTTTACAGTATTATATCAGAAAATAATAGAGAAAATGTAACCAGTAAAAAACCATCATCCATCTATGAAAGCCAGTTTAAAACTTAGTACGACTAGTTCAAGTCCTTCGTTCTTTAGTACCTTGCCTACCTACCTTCTCAAAATATATTGTTAATATGTCCTATTAAATGATCAAGCATTCTCATAGAGAGATATTCCAGTTATCTATTATTGCATAACAAATTACTTATACATGAATGTTCATAGCACCTTTATTCACAGTAGTCCAAACAGAAAGCAACCTAAATGTCCTTCGATCACTAAATGAGCAAACAGACTAGAAGAGCTGGAATACCACAAAATACTATTTAGCAATTAAAATGAATAAACTCCTGGCACATGCAGCAACTTGGATAGTTTATTCTGAGTGAAAAAAACTGATCTCAAATGCTACATACCATATGACTCCATTTATATAACATTCTCAGAATGATAAAATTATAGAGATAGAGAGCAGATTCGTGGTTTCCAGGGTAGCTGGGTGTGAATCACACTATATCAGATAGATGAAGGAAGTTTATTTGTGGTGATAAAACAGTTGTATATCTTGACTGTGAGGGTGGTTATACAAATCTGTGTATGAAATAAACTACACAGAACTGCATACACATACACACACAAGCACATAGATGAAAAACTGGTGAAATCTAATTAAGGCTATAGTATATTTGGTAATACTGTATGATATCAATTCCTGGTTTGCTTATTGTACTACAGTCATGTAAGATGTTATCATTAGGGAAGTTGGATGAAGGTTTTATGAGAAATTACATTTGAACTTTCTTTGAGTTTATAATTAGTTTAAAATAAAAGGTTAAAAGAAAAGTAATTGTTTAAAATATAACATAGCTGTGAATAGCCACATCTATAATTTGTTAATTTTATTTATTTTCTTGAGACAGGTTCTGGTTCTCTTGTTCAGACTGGAATGCAGTAGTGTGATTATGGCTCACTGCAGCCTCGAACTCCTTGGCTCAAGCAATTCTCCTACCTCAGCCTCCTGAGTAGCTGAAACGACAGGCATATACCACCACAACCAGATAATTATTTTACTTTTTGTAGAGATGCGGTCTCACTTTGTTGTCCAGGATGATCTCAAACTCCTGGCCTCAAACAATCCACTTGCCTCAGCCTTTCTGAGTGTTGGGATTACAGGCGTTAGCTACTACATCTGGCTGATAGCTGTATCTATGAAGGAAATTCAACCATAATTAAATATCTTTTGACAGGGCAACCAAGACTTACAGCTTGCCTTTTGTCTTGTTTCTCAACATCCTAGATTGCCCTGGACTATGGTTGCATACAGAGATATCCATTAAACATTATTCAATTTTCCTTTATCTTTTTTGGAGTATTATCATACAATAAATCATAATGTCTAAACTCCCTCATGAACTAAATTTGAAGCTTGAAAGAAATTGTAGACATTCTGAGGGTCAGTTGCCTAATCTAATTATCTGTGTGTATGTTTCCAATGCCAGCTTATAATGACATCACAATGCTATGGCAGCCTGGCTCTGCTCTGCTCTAGAGGTTGGTAACTAAACTTGGTTTTTAAACAGACTTATCCTGTATCTTCTGCATACTCAGGTGGCCCAGTAATTCTTATACAAATAGGAAGCGTGGGTTATTATCTGTATTTGTCCATGATCATCGGCATTCTGACCACCTGACTTTGAAATTTAGTTTTGGTAATGCCAGCAAAGCAAGTGTTAAACACAGATTTTTCTTACAAACTTTCTTTTCCTCTATAAAATAAATATACCTTTTAAATGAAAGTCTGAATAATTAAGGTGGCTGAAATACTGTATTTTCAAATACTTCTGTGAGCTTTACTTTATAATTCTATATATCATTGAAATTTAAGAGTTTTTAGCTTTGGTACTCTTATCAGTTACATATCTAAAATTTTACTGGGCTAGCAGGGCTACTTGATAGATGAATCCTATTCATTAAAAATTAACCTGCCTTGAAATTTCCTTCAAACTATCCTAGAAAATTAAAAAACCACGGATATTAACAAGAACACATTTATTGCTTTAACAATCCAAGATATAGATCTAACGATGTTCTTTAATGTCTTGATTCAGTATCATCTGCTAGGCGTTTATTGCTAATTCACTTTATAACATACTTTATTAAAAGTCGTTAAAACCTGCAGCTGCATCCAGTAATTATTTCCCAAATAAAGACAGCATTTATAAATGATCTCCTTGTCCAAAACACTGCCATACAGCTCACAAATTCTTTGTTGAAAGCCAGAGAGCTTTTATTCTTTACAAAAAAAAGATATGCCAAGTAACTCATCAGATGCCAAAACTTTTTTTTTTCCTTCTTATTGGACTTTTTCCAGTTAAATTCCATGTTTATTAGAAGCAGTTATAACATAGTCTGAGATTGATGCTCAAAACTTTTGTCTATTTGAGTGCCATCTTCCGCCTAGAACTGAATGTCTCGCTAGGTATCCCTGATAAACTTGAAAAGTTTCAGTAATTTGTCTCAGCTAAGTACACTAAAGTGAAGATCTTATGCAAATTTTCTGGAAGTACACATTGAAGGAAAAGACTACTTCATTTGGAGTTTTGCTAATTCTGCTCAGAAGAAGATAGCCTATTGAAGGCTTTATATGCTTATAAAAATAATGTAAATAATTTCTAGGCTTCATTTACTTGATTATTCTACTATTATGCCTATTTCAGTCATATTTCCCCCTCCCAAAAATGTTTTATAGGACTAAAGATTGGGTAAGAGTTAAATGAATTTTGTTTTTCAGCTCTCCAAACAATTTCCTCCATTCAAAAGCACGTCGAGGAAATCTTTGGCATTTGTCAATGTTTTTGATAATATCCTCTAAGAACAAGGTAAGATATCTGTGACTTATTTAGTAGAATGGTACATAGTGGTATGCATATATTGCTTGAAATATGATTCATGAGACCTAAGAATAAGGGCCTTAAAAAATTCTTTTAGTTGAATTTCCAGATATTCCAGATGGAATATGAACCACAACAGGAAATAACGGTAATTAACATAGTAAACATGAATCATTACAGTTATCAGTACGTTTATGGAGAAACAGGAGAAAAGTTATAACCAAAAACAGTTACACTTAATAGGTTCATTTACATCCAAGTCATTGACTTTTTAGTTGACAGAAACAAATTATTCCATTTCACAAACACAACCAGGATAAAAATAGCAATGGTCAGTACATGAAAAAATAAACGAGTTGATTATTTCATAATCAACTTTTATACAAATCTATAACCAGATAATTCTTCATGACCATGGGTTGTTAACTTGCCTATTATTGGCAAGTATACAGATGATGATATAGGAATTCCATCCAGATAATGGCTGACAGCATTATCTGCAGCTTGCAAGGGTAGGGAGAATCTCTTGTGCCCCTCCTCCCTTCTCCACAGTGATAAACACCGCCTCACCCTCCATGGGTTGGATTCACAGAGGCGCAGTGACTCCATACTTCACTGTGACTCAATGTAAATAAATGCTCTTATGAATGCTTTAAACTGTCTGCCCCCATCAGTGGTGAGAGAATAAACTGCCCACTGTTTGGTGGTACATTAATTACTTTGGGTTACTGGGGAGCCTTTTAGTGCACTGAAAAGGTAATTTGCTAAAAGGCCCAGTAGCAGTTTAGAAAACTTAATTGGCCTCCAGAAAGTAGATAATTTACTCCTCTAGTACCAAGATAAAAGCCAAGCAATCATCTGGAGAATCTGAGTAATTAAGAGAGAAATTTGAGTATCAGGCAAATGCAAACTTTTGTTTGCCTGAACTCGGGAATTCTAGTTGTTCTGATGGAACAGACAAAGCCAGTTAATCTTTCAGGTCCCTGAGTCGCAGTGAGATATAAAGACCATTAACAAAGTTTAGGGGGGTCTGCAGACCCTTTATATGCATTCCTGATGCTTCAAAATGTCTTTTAGAAAAATATAAAAATTTTACACAAGATGAAAGGCAGAGATGACTAATCATATAGAAGAGGATATAATAGGATAATATAATAAAAGGAGGACACCATTACCTGAGATGAATGTCAGCCTTTCAAGCAAAGTCAACACTACTTTACACGTTACCAGTGGAGAAAAGTCAATTTTCACTGGCTAAAACAAACTTGAGTAACTATTGACTATTTTATATGTATATTTTACGTGATCACTTAGAATTGAATATATAATTAGGTGGAGAAGAGAAAACTTTAAACAGATGTCTTCCCAAGTAGTGTGTGTATGTTTTACCCAAAGGCACCTCAAACCCTCATTCCGTTCACCTCTGTGCAGTATCAGCACTATTAACTCTATGCATTTTCCTTTATACCTTTCCTCTACCCTTTCTACATACTCTGTTATGACCTTCTTTCCTCTTATTTTGTTTCACTTTTGAAAGTTATTTATGTCTGTAAACACTTGTTTTTCTTTCATTCTCTCAAATAGCTAATATGTTTTCATAGCTTCAACAATAATCTCCACTTTGGTAACTCTGAGTAGGATAGGTCAGCTTTTACCCTCTTTCTAAAAGTAATGAGTCCTTCACCTGCATTTGGCTGTTATGCCCTCTCATTATCCATTTGACATGTTCTATGCCAGATGTCACATCTTTCCTTCCAAAGAAGAGTATTTCACACTTACAGAAGATGTGAGCATTTACCTAGCACCTAAAAACGTTACCTCATTTGGCCTCATCTTGATTCTTGTTTTATTTGATAGTGGCATCACTAACATCTAGTCATTTAGTTTTAATAGGCTCATTTCTGACATTCACCCCATTAGGTCCAGCTCTCATTACCTCAAGTCTGAATGCTGCAACAAAATCAACCCTAGTCCACCGTGGCTCACTGAAGCTTGTAAAATATGACTTTCAACATGTGATTATGCTCTCCAAAAGCTTCTCTGCATAAGATTAATACAAGATAATACATGAACCATTCAAGATTCTTGAGAATCTAAATGCTTCCAGTTACTTCGTCAAACTAAAAGTCAGTGAAATTCAGCTGTTCTTTTTTTTATTTGTTTGTTTGTTTGTTTTTTGTTCATTTACTGCAATCTGAAGCAGGTCAAGCCTGTAATAGATATTATACGAAGAGAGGCAGTCTTTCTTCCTAAAACACTTATAAATAGAAAAGTATTAAATGTTGATCTCAAATCTCAATTTTGACTTAATCTAATAGAGAAGCATTTAACTTTTCTGCACCTCATTTGTAAAACAGGAGTGAAAAAGTCAGTTTCCTAGTCCTGCTGTGAGACCCAAATGAGATACCCTAAAACAGGATTCTAATAATCATTAATAACATGTAGACTGTGAGAAAATAATACTACAAATGGAAACTAAAGTGTAGGGTTACATTTCCCCAAATTCATTTATCATGCCCTATGAAGACTTTATACAGACACTTCTAGCTCCAACTACAAGGAGATTTCTTGGAAATAAAAAACACAACATGGAAAATACAAATAAATTAGGTGGATAATAGGCAAATTTTAATTTTTTCTAATTGCTTAAAAGGATTCTTGAGTAGAGAAAATGTGTTTGACGAGAAAAATGAATGATCAATTTGCAAAATTAATGAATTAGACAAACTACCATAACTTGACTTACTTTGACTCTAAAGGTGCCCTATTGTATTATTGATTGTTTTATCTATAATAAGTGGTGTAAAATGTACACAAGTAGATTAATCTGCTTTCTGGAGTTTTGCTTCTTGAAGATTAAAACCAGATCAGGAAAACAAAAGGTAAATAGTCTAGCTAAGCTGGAACAGGCTTGCCACGTATTAAGTAAGAAAGTACCATTTTAAACTACTGAAAAAAAATCACCAAATATAGAAAAAATAACTATTCAGGAAGAACAATGCTTTCATCCCCAATGATTTCTTAATCCATGCGTGTGAGTCCTTTTCATATTGCGCATTTGTTAATAATACAGTAAAAGGACACCCACAAAGCTTTGATGTATTAATTACATTGAAGGTCAAACATTTCATCTTAAGATGTTCTTTCCTTAAGAAAAAAAAGCTTTTAGAAAAACAACAAGCCAATCAGGCTACTTTTGCTGAGTATTCCATCAACAGTAGATAAATTCAGTGACTTAGAAACCTTCTTCACTAGTATTGTAGAGGACAAATGTTCTTTTCTATTCTTTAATGTTACTTCTCCCTTCTGCTGAAAACTGCTCTATGATAGTCATTTAAGGATTACTCCTCAATCAATGTGGTTTTGTAGTGCCTATCCTACTTTGAGATCCAGCCCAGTATGTAATATTCCCTTGGTCAGTCTGAGTACATCTACTTAAACTATTGAGGAAGCGAACTGGATTTGGAAAGGAAACACTGTAGACCTATAACTGGTAAGGGGCTGTGTAAGACAGAGAAAGAGACAGAAAAGAGAGTGGGAGAACAGAGAGGCAGACAGAAAAAGAAACATAGAAAGATAGGAGTGGGGGAGAGAAGGTGAGAACAAAGAAAGAGGCAAATGTTATCAAGTAGGCAAACCATACTTTGGAATGAAGACAGCACTGAGGAATATGGATAATGTTTGAACATTTTAATCAAGTTATACCTACTGTAATCTACTATTGCATGAGCCACTCATTCTCTTTTGTATATATATTTTTTGTTTAGTTGCTTATTTGGATTAAGCCACTTTAAGCTGGGATTTTGTCACTTCTAGCCAAAAAGAAATTAAAATATACAAATACCAATTAGACAAAATAAGCTCCTTTTTTCCCATTAACAATGGCAGAGTTGTTTTTCCCTTTGGCACAGTCACTATTAACAAGGATTAGAAAAGAAGAAATTACCAAAAAAAAAAAAAATGCCCTATACCATAATCTTATCCATCCCTGTTTCTGTGAACTTGTGTGGGTGCATGGACTTACATCACTGAACATACAATAAAACATCTGCCTTCAATTTGTGAACTCCAGCAGAACACTCTATAGAGTGTGTTATAATTTGCTGATGAAATGTAAAAAAAAAAAACTTTCTAAAGAAATTATCTGTTTTTACACATATTAGTCAAAACAAAAGTAGAAAATTTGTATTCTGAAAAGAGGGCATATTTGCAGATATTAGTAACTAACCATCTTTTCTTAGTCTCTCTGTTAGTCAAGATTATTATCTGGTTATTGTAGCTGTTGCGTGTGTATGAGGGGCAAAAACACAGTAGCTGGAAAAGATGCTGGAAGAATACATATTATGGAACATTATTGACTTATCTTCATTCTTCTTTATTCTATGAGTTAGTCTTTCCCCACAAAACTTTTGCCCATTCAAAAACATGAAGTATCTATTTTATTTCAGACACTGTTTATTTTTTAGGTTTCTTTATTTTAAAATTGTAAAAACATATTAAGGTAAGTCTTTTTATCAAGTCATGCTTTATTGTCTCATTTTTAGATGAAAACAAAAAGGTCTGGGAAAAAATCTGACTAAATATCTCAGTTTGGGGTTTCTATTAAATGTCATTCAAATGGGAAATGTAAAGCTTCTGCAGCTATGTGTGGAATCTAGCATGTAGTCTGTTTCGTTCCATGCAAAATCTTAACAATTAAATTAGGTAAAACAAAACGTAGATGTCACAAAATTCTCTGTCTTCAGTTCTCATGTTTGGTTCTAACTGAGCAGAGCTGAGTTGAGGACGCTTGATGGGCTCACTTTCTGCAGTGTTATGCAGACCTCACTGGCTAGCCTCACCCTTATGGAACTGCCTGCTCCCTGCTGGTGTTTGAATTTGCAATTTATGCAAAGAGATATAGGTTTGGATAAGTAAACAGAAAAGGGAAAGTCTAGGACAAAGCATGAAGAAAAGAGCTGTGTGGTGGTGAGAGTAATATATTTGTAAGAGAATATACAGCATGGGGCAATTATGTGGAGAAATGAGAGAGTGGTATTTGATCAGAGCCATGTGCACAGACTGGCCTAACAAGCTCAGTCATAACACTCACCAACTTCACCAAATCCCTGGGAATGCACGAGCCATTCTATACAACTTGCTCATTAACTGTTCCCAGCAACACATTGCAGTGTATATCAGACTCAGAGATTTCACATTCCTGGCCTAAGTTTTTGTCATTAATGCCATTTCTATAACATGATTCAAACTTAGGCCTGATTCTAAATCCCATGTATGTTCCACCTTGAGAACATGGAAACATTTTCAAGAAGAATGGCATGACAGAAGTAGAAGGAAAGTTTATGAGTTCAACTAAACATGGACATTGTTTATTTTCTCTTGGATATGATCATGATTTATCAACAGGACCAAGGATACAGATAAGCTGTTAAATTAAGATAAAGTGATTTACCCAAGACCACACAACCAATCGATGACAAACCATGTTGAACCTCAGTTTTTGTGTGTGCTGGATGCATTTTTAACCATAGAATACTGTTTTCTCATCTATACTCTTAAATTTCTTAATCTCAGATACTTATTTCTCACTGTGGCTCCCCTTGAGAAGATTCAAATAAAATTTATTATTCTTTTTTTAATAGTATTTTTTTTTGAGATAGAATCTCACTCGGACTGGAGTGTAGTGATGTGATTATAGGTCACTGCAGCCTCAAACTGCTGAGTTTAAGTGATCCTCCCACCTCAGCCTCCTGAGTAGCTGAGACTACAGGCACACTCCACCACATCCAGAAATTCTTTTAAAAAATTTTACCTTTCTTTTTTCTTTTTTTCTAGAAACGAGGTCTCACTGTGTTGCCCAGGCTGGTCTTGAGCTCCTGGCATGCCTCAGTCTCCCAAAGTGTTGGGATTATAGGGATGAGCCACTGCACTTGACCTTTTCATAGTTTTGTATAAGTAACACATTATTGTTAAAATTATTGCACCATTTCTAAAAGATTTCTATTTTCAGTCAACTTATTTAGTGAATTTACCAGGCAGTTATTCTTTTTAGAAACTAAATCTTTAACTGAAATTGTGAGTAAATTTGTTAAACATGTAGCATATAATTACTTCACAATTTTTAATTTTAAAAATATCTTTGAGTATGTACATTAAATGTGATTAAGTGATAATTAGCAAGTATTCAAATGAATTTATTTAATAGTACTTTAAAAAAATTAACATGATCTCTTTGTTTTGCAGACAAATTGAATGAAGACCAAATTCATGAGACCCAATATGATCTGCTGACTGCTTCAGTGTGTAGAATGTGCTGAAGAAACTTCTCAGTGATAATTTAAGTATAATTCAGAGATAAATTCCCTGGCCTCAAGACATTATTTTAATGACCTCTTACTCTCAGTTCTTTTTCATTTTCCTTTTTGACTGTTCCTGGATTTATTTTATTTTATTTTTTTGTATTTGACCAAAAAAAAAAATCAGAATTATTTATTAAGTAGCTGATGGTATAATTTTTCATCTCTGGTGCAATCATATAGTTTAACCACAAATCAATACTGGAAATAATTGTAACACCAAACATTGACTTATATTTCCTAAGCATACCATCAGTATATATTTAGTGATAGTCTAGAAATCTATACAGACCAAATGATAATAAATTACATTGAAAAAAATCATAGTCACTTTTAAAACCCTGACTGAGAAGAGCAAATAGATAATGAAATATTGCTTAACTTGAGATTTCCTAAAGAGGCCTATGAATAGAATCCAGGCATTGGATGAAATCAAGACAACAGTCTGCTCTCTTAGATCAGCCCTCATATTGTCCACATTTTACTCCATGCTCACAAGCCAGCAGTCAAATCACAATGCTTTCTGGATGTTTTAGGATATAGGGTTTTGAAGTCTATTTCATTCCATGAGTTTCCTTATCAATATCACTAATGAAAACATTAATCCTCTTTTATAAACTAGAAAATTATGACACTAAGTGATAGATTCTTTGAAGGTCAAAGTGAAAGTTGTTAAAATAATCTCAGGTCAACTAGGTTTGTCCAATTGATATAGAACGTGGTGTCAATTCTGAGTAATAAATATTTTTAAACGAAGTCCAGCCTGCATTGAATATCATTTATATTTATACCATTAAGAGATATAAAGAAAATGACTGCCAAATTATCAGGAGAGTATTATATTCCCTATGCTAAGAGTTGTTAAATATAAGGAATGTGCCTGTCATATAGTAATAAGCAGGATTTTTTTGGATGAATGAATGGATGCTATTGGAAATTATTTATCATAACTCACAGATAGAGCACTTGTTTCCAAAATACTCCCAAAATCACTGAAGTTGGACTTTCCAGTATCCCACAAAGTAGGCATCGTTGACTCATCTCCTGAGTGTTTTGGTATCAGCTGCATGTAAATTATTGTGCCTTCATTGATGAGTAAAACATCCCCAAATTTAAGGAAGAAAAAATAATCTTCAGTGGACTGAGTGACTTGTAGACTATCTTATGGCCAGCAGTTAAAGAATTCTGATCTTTTGACTGTCAGGTACTACATGTTTCCCTGCAACATAATGTGGAACGTGTTTCATACCGCAGTGTGCTGTCTCTCCCAGCGCATGCTATTTGCTCACGCTGCTGAGCTACATAGGAAAAAAACACCAAATAAGAGGTCTCTCTCCATGTGAGTCCCATTCCATAACTCACTGTACAGATTCCTGGCAAGGTGAGATGACTACGGAAATCATTTCTAGCTTACACTGTGCTTTTTTCTTCCCCTCCGCCCCAGTGGCTTTTTGTTTTGCTTGACAAAACCAGGTGAATAAGCAAGCTAGCTGCCTGGAATTTATAAATCTTTAAGTGGTCAAAAAAAGCCAATTACTAAAAAATAGCAATAGTCATTCCTTATTTTTATTTTTTTTTGATAAATGTTTGAACTTGGTTCAAACCCAAGTAAATAACTCCAAAGGCGAACTGTGAGCATGAGAATCCAATATAATTTCATGGTATTAATAATTACATTAAAATATATAAGTAATATTTATAAGGTCTATGCAAAAATTAATCAAGAAGTGTTTTATAATATTTTGGAAGGAGGCGATTGAACGGATTCCAGGGCTCTTTTTTAATTATCCTCTGGTCCTATACACACTTTACATTTTCTAGATTATGTAATCCTATCTCACTTTTCCCTTTTGAGTATCAAATGTAAGCAACAGCCAACAACACTTAGCCTTATCGAATAAAACTTTTTTTTTTAATGGGGAAGAGAAACTGAATGTGTTTGTTACTCCCAAGACTTCATGCATCCTTTCTCTTTAGCAAAACAAAATAGCTATCAAACCAAATAGTTGCCCTTAGTGGAGTACAGATATCCCTGAATAAAATGCTGATTTTTCTTTAAAGACAAGTGATTCTATGTCATAATGAAGGTTAGTTTCAACTACCCAATTTCTTGTTTATCTGTTTGACTATCTGCTTTGCAATCAGAGATCAGCATTAGGTAGGCATTAAGTTGCATTGCCAAACTCTATCTCAATGTAAAGACATTCCCCTAGAGATAAGGATTGACAAGGGCTTCCATGAACTTTCATGAATTTGGGGTGAATTAGAGTTATTTATTTCTGTGACTAATTCTCCTAAGGTATTAGGCAAAGGTAACTTTCACTTTGTGAGATTCCAACTACACATAGAGAAAGCCTGCCCCCTCTGTCCCCGAGGAGGGAACTGCGGCCATATACCCACAGGAGTGTTTCTTGAAACACATTCTCTGCTTTAATTTTATGCCCTACTGACTAGGGGAGTCCCTTATGTTAATTAATTGATAACCAAAATAATCATGTAACAACATGCTGTAACTCTCTTAAAATATGATTAAGTCTTCCATGTGATATTTTTACTTCCATACCTCTCCGTTGGGGAAAAAAGGATTGTGTTAAGAGCACATTGTAGGTTTTCTGGGAAGGAATCCAAATCAATGATACATATTTCTGCTCCTCAGATAATCATTCTTGATCTATATAGGGCAACAGAGCCCCCAAGCAGCTCAGTGACATAGTTGCCTCTGCTCTCTTTCTGCTAAGCAAGCAGGTTCATGGTAAGTGGTGACAGTTAAGAATGATTTTTCCTCAGAGAGTAATTGCTACACTCAGCCAACATAAAACAAGAGGACATCAGCCCACCAATGAATGCCACTGTAACAGCCTCCAATGATTTTTTGTGTTAAAATTGAGAAGGTACGTGTAGATGTGCATTAGAGGCATCTTCTTATCAGTTACACATAACCAATGAAATTAAAAGTAAAACCTAAACATTTCCTGTAATTTTTCAAAGTGGCAAACTCTTTTCATGAGTTATTTGTGCATAATTCATCACATGTATTTACATGACTGTAAAATTCCATGCTTGCAAGTCGCAACTCTTCACTGAACTAAATGTACTTATTGGAATTGATCGAGTTCTTAGTGAAATGTCAGGCACGGGTTATAAATTTGTGTAACTGCTTTTGCCCAGTGAACCCTTTTTATTAAAGCAGAATGCTTATCAAGGTCAATGTTAAATATCATAATTTTAAAGCTGCAGGAGAGGACTAGAAATAAGAATCAACAGAAAACAGATTTAATTAGCATTTTAAAGTTTATGGTTTGTCAAGAACCTATTGGCACCTTTCACTTTCTGGATTTCAGTGACAACTGTATTTTGTAGAATTATTAAGTTAGAATGATTTTGAAATCCAGCTCTCCTAAAGAGGCACACTAAAGCTTCTCATTTACTGCATTCTGGCAGATCGGGTTTGAGAAAGCAGTCTTGAGTTTTAAAAGCCTGGAAAGAGGACACTAAGTAGAAATGTGAGTGTCTCTGTAGGTAAGATTCTACAGGTGTAGGTATACTTGGGGGTCGGCACGGAGTGAGTAATCTGGTGTGTATGTATACATGTATTTGTTCCCGTGCATAGTTTGTTAAATTATAACCATATAGAATGTGTTAAAGGGCATGGTTAACCCCTCTCTATTTTAACTTCTTGAGTCGTGTGTACTGTAACACAGACAGGATCGCTTTTAATGGCATACATAAGACAACAAAATTATCTTATCAAAGGTCAGACTGTATTGGCTTTGGGAAAAAATAAACAAGATATGCACAGATTCAAAAAGACATTTGATAAGCAATAAGAAAAATGGCCAGCTAAAAGTTTACTGTAATTATGTAAGGCAACATATATGTTATTCTGATTCTTCTTGTCACACAATGATCCAGAAACAATTATTTTAAAACAAAATAGCTTATCTCCCCCTTAACCTAAGGAAAAATTACACTGCTTATGTTCTTTCTGTTAAAACATAAGACAAGTCATTAGAATTTCGAAAAACAAAAATAATAGTGCCATCACTTACCTGCCGAGCAGTGAAATCAGATGTCTTTTCAGTTTCTCTAACGTAGAATTCTGAGTAGATCTCCAGTCTCTTTTCACAAAGCTATTTCCAAAACAGTTGCAATCTACTCAGGACCATTCTGCTTATTTCAAGAAGTGTGGGCCTTTGAGCATTTCGACCCCTACTGCGCCGCCCATGATTTCTCAGAGCTTCTAAGAACTTCGACTTTACTCTTCTGCCAGATTTCCTCCCAGGCCCCTATAGAAAAATAATTCTTGAAGTTGCTGCCGAGAGTTTAATGCGTGGAGCCAGAGTACTCCTCAGAGTCCTGTCCTTAGGTTCAGCAGGTGTAGAGGGAGGGGTACTTTTCATCCATCAACGAAGGGGACCAGGAAGCGAGTGGGTAATAAGAGCCACCGCCTTTTAGCTGCGAGGAGCCAGGAGCCCAGCTGCCCGTGGCGACGACAGTGGCGGCAAGGACAGCGGCGGCGGCAGCGTAGTTCCGTCCCTGTGGCTGCAGCCCAGTCCGGAGACGCTGTCCATCCCCTCTGGTGCTGAAGTAAGGGGGCACAAGGCCCCAAGCCCAGCTCCAGCTCGCACTTTCCCCCACCAGCGAATCCAAGCAGCAGCTTCCTTGTCTTCCAGCCTAGCTCCCTCTCCTCCGGTGCTCTTTTTTTTTTTTTTGGGGGGGGGGGGTAGGGGTTAATTGTTTCTCCAAAATGATAGTCTCATACTTATTTGGTGGCCACGTTTCCGGAAAGACAGGAATCCGTGAGAATTAACATCTGAGCCTCCCGTGACTTTTCAGTGGCCCTGAACGAGTTTCCTAATGCTAGAAATGAAAGAGAACGCACGCACAGGCGCGCGCACACACGCGCACGAGAGGGGAGAGGGAGAAAGGGGGGGGAGAGAGAGAGAGAGAGAGAGGGAGAGAGAGAGAGAGAGAGAGATGAATAAATATAGATTGGTACTGTGGAAAATCCAGAGCTGCTTTGGAAAGCTCGTGGGTCTCTAATTACATAAGATGAAAAGGGCTATTTTGGAAGACTCCGCGATCTTGATTACCAATTAAGGGGACCACATTCAAATTTTGAGAAACGCAATTTGAAATTCCTAAATTAACCCCAGTGAAGAGTCTTAGAACCCTCCAAGCAGAAACGGCAGGTTATTGTTAAAAATTTAAAAGACTGAGAACGAAAGAATGAACACGACAAGAAAAGGCATCTCCGCTCGGCTACCTTTTAAAACGCTGCCGAATTGGATCGGGATCGGTGCAGAGCCTCTAAGCGGATCCAGGGACGCAGCTCCTGTGAGTGTCGGCGCTGGGCTCCGCGAGCAGGGAGCTCGGAGGCTGCATTCCCAGGGCAGTGCTGGTGAGCCGCCCACAGCCCGGGCTCCTGCAGGGGGGCAGGAAGCGGCTTATTTCACAAAGAACGGGATAAGAACGCGCGAAGTCAGAGGGCTGGACAGTCCCTGCCTTTGGAAAGCCGGAGCGACGCCCAACGTACCCTGCTTTTTGCTTGGGTTCTCAGCCCATTTTCCCTCTGGTCTCCCGCGCTTCTCCCTCTTCTCCCAACTCTGGAGTGCCCGCTCTCCCGGGCCTGGCAGACTCCTCACTCTGGCTCCAAAGAGCCCCCACTTGTGTCTGTTCCACTGCTCTCGGCAACTGGCTGACACCGAGCGTAACGAAGGGTCCAGGTGCGTGGCCTCCAACGCTGTCACCCGGGGCTCCGCCACCCACACTCGGGGCCACGGGTGCAGGCGCGAGTGGACTGAGACTGGAAGGGGAAATACACAGCGTTGAAACTGTTGGAAAACTGGTCAAAACCAGGGTCACGCGGACCTTGGAAACTATGTGGAGTAAGAAGGAAGATGGCAAGAGGGGGAACGTAACACCGCCCGCCTTTGCGGGCTCCTGACTTGTGCAGTGCAGATTTCTGCACCAGGAGGTTGTGGATAGACTTGCCAGGAAATTCGAGAAAGATTGGCGAGGAGCGCGGCTGTGTGTGGTGGGGACCGGGGGTCGGGGAGGGGCGGGCGCAGCACTAATTTCTCCCGGGCCCTGGGAAGGGGCTGGACGCACGCTCTCGGCCTGCCTTCCGCGGCGACTTCTCAGGTTCCTCTTCCTCCTGCTCTGACACTAGAGGGAAGTCCTAGACGTCGTGCTTTCCTCCCCCGCCTGCTGCTTCCATCAAAGACTAGAGCGCGTTCCCGCTGGTCTGGAACAGTCGTTCCAGGTAGGGGATCTTCCTTCCCGGGGACATCGCGCTCACCAGCCACCCGCCCAGGGCGCGCGCGGCGGATGCGCGAGGAGTCGGCGCAGCCAGTGGAGTTCCAGAGGGCTCCCTGGAGGAAAAACGTTACTGAGCCGGGAATCACCCGGGACAGAGAGCCAAACAGGCAGCGTCTTGACTCACAGGAAAAGGCCAGGCTTTGGCTGGACTTTGAGCCATTTTGCTGCTGCAGCAATGGCTTTATTTCCCTGGGGTGGCCACCGGCCGCCACCGCGGATCCTGAGCTCCGGCTGGAAGAGGCCGCGCTGCGCTCCACGCATTGCAGGCCGCGGTCGCTGTGTGGAGCTGCACACGCAGGAAACGGTCGCTGTGGAACGAAGCCCTTGGTCAACTTTCTCTAACAGTCCTTTTTAACAGAGGCTCTATTAAAGGATGTGATTCTCTCCAAAACCATATTTGGGGAAGCCACCTGACTCACGGAGACACACAAACCTAAAAGGAGACTACCTGCTGCTTGAGGCTAATTCTTAAGGGGATCTTTTGCTTCCCAGTCCGAGTGGAAACAGTTTGCCTAGGGTTATGGTAAATGAAGTTTCCCTTTGTCTTAGACAAACTTGGACAAACACGTGCTTCTTGTATATTCAGAAACAATACCTGTTGTGTGTATAAATAGGTTTCAGAAAGTGCCCCCTTTTTGTTAGAGGAGGAAAGCAAACGCCCTGTGTGAGGGTTAAGCTAGGGGGCCAACCCTCCTTGTCAACAAAGAGGCTTTCCTCTACTGTATGTAATTCTATGCCTATTTAGGTTGATTTAATTGATTGTTTAAATTATTTTCTCTGGACATGTAGGAACATGAGTAATCACAGAAAATCAACACACCAAATAAGAGCATTTAAATGAGGCACAGAGTACAAAGATGTTGCTAATTAAAAACATATGCACTTGATTATTCAGACCTAGAGGAACAGATTCTCCTGTTCCTGTTTAAGACTGGGACTGAGTTTTGCGCAGTCTCCCTCAATCTTTCTTTCCCCGTGCTTCTGTCCTGCCAGTAAAAGGAAACAGAAAGAGTTGATTAATTTGAACTGACAGTCCCAGTATGATTATGATAGCTTGATGTCTTTTTTCAAGAAGCAAAATCCACTTCATATTTTTTCTCATCAAGTTGTACAACCAGTTATGGAAATCAAGATGGTGAAAATTAAATGCGGCCTAATATCTGATGCAACAAATGAATATAAATGAAGTACGCCATAAGAAAACCAAGGGACAAATAAACTGAGGTGAATTAAAGAATTATGTTAAGAAATTTCACCCTGGGAGCAAACTTTTCAAAGTTTATTTTATATGATGTTTTTTAAATTCTTAATTTAAGTTGCCATGATATTGAAAATGTAAACATAGTAAAATGTGAATATAAATCATCAGAACAATATATGAAACATTATATGCACAAGAAAATGTGGTAACCTAGCATCATTACTGTGAAGCCTAAACTGGATCATTCAATCCCTCTCTACAAAACTAAGATACAGTTCCCCTCCAGTGCACTCTACACAGTGTACAAATCTTAGAAAACATAATAGTTTGTGGAAAATTTTGGAAACCATCAGAAGTCCCTTGGGTCAGGGAGTTTGAAATGCAAGGCCAAGCCGCCATACAATACGGTCTAAATGAATACTCATTATACACTATGTGAAACACTGACACTGACTGTGTCACTTCCTCAAGTCTCCTATTTTCACATCTCATTACCATACATAAAATGGGCATATTAATAATAATTTCTGCTAACCTTGTAAACCATCATATGCAAAAATAAGCATATGTATGTAAAAGCTTTTTATACCTTGGATATTTCTACAAAAAATAGGTAATAGCACCAATTATCTGCAGAGTATCTTTTGCTCACAACTTGTAGACATCAATTGAAAGACTGGTGGTTTCATTTAAAGGTTCTATTTTTAGTTAATATATATTTCTAATTATTTCTGCATTTACTTCATGTTTCCCAATAGAGATAGAGTTGTAATAGGCCAATACTCATATGCAAACCCTTTTCAGTTCACTGTTTTAACATCTTCGGTACAATTTTGAGGTGATTTTTAAAATTGTGTCCAAGTACAACTAAATATTACATATCTATTACCAATTATTTCTGAGTTGGAACAATCATCTTATTTAAAAATATCGTGCTATGGGTTTTCAAATGAAATGTTACTGAGCTGTATATTCTTTTGCCCCCTTTGAATGTAAGATCTCTTACTCAATCATAACTTTACTCAGCTAAGGAGTTCTGTTTTGCTGAATTGTAGTCAGATAAATCTTGTAGACTTCATAGATGTTTGCACTTGTATCAGTTGAGCTTAGTTAACTTAAGTTATATGCAAAGGTAGTTGGACATTTGGACTCAAATGACAGAGGTACAAAAATCTGTCCCTCAGATTAGTTTAATTTTTCTTTTGGAGGAGGTAACAAGTGGCTGTCAGAGAAACTTAGAAAATTGCATACTGTTAACTGCAACTGCCTGGGAGATAAATTTTATTTTAGAGAGTAGTTCCCTAAGCACTTTCCTTTGTATTTCTATTTTTTCGATTCACAAAAATTCTGAAGTTGAATACCGACTTACTTGACAGAGTGCTACTTTCTGCCACTTAGGTAAGTTACTTAATCTTTTTGAGTTTGTGTATTCACTTTAAAATGAAAATAATGCAACTTATTTAGTAGAGCTAATATATAGCACAGGCCTCAGGGTCTTGCACATAAAATCCTCCATGTGACAGGCAGTACCCTCTCTGGAATATCTGTCCATGCCTCTCTGACAGGAACAGTGCTGCAGAGAATTTTTCCTGTTCATTAACATCAAGCAGGAAATACAGCTGTATTTAAAATGTTATATAAATAAACTTTGTATACAAATATATGGAAATTACACACACAAGATTTCAGTACTATGGAAATCCCTTCACAGCTCAACAGATCATTCATCGTAACAAGTTGCTAACCACTGGGAAAAAAAATCCTTATAGGATATGCTGCTAATTTGGTCTAGGGTTTAAAATAGTTTCTAATTGCCTCGTAGCTATACTCCTTTCTAATAAGCATACATATACATATATCAGTAGCTTCCTTCTTAAAATATATGTGTGTGTGTCTGTGTATGTGTGTGTGCACATGTGTGTGCACAAGTATGTATCTATGTGTGTGTGCCTGTAAATGTGTGAATGTGTATGTACTTCTAAAAATAAATAAATATTACATCAATACTTCCAGTTAGTGTTCAATATTTGCAGAAGAAAATTCTTGGAAAAATTATCTAAAGTGATTTTTAGAGAACTATTATTTTTTTCACCTTCTAGTACACCATTTTCTCTCCATAGTTATCTAATTAGCTTCTCTATTAAGATACCAGTGAGCTCTCTAACTCAAAAGCCGTCATCAGTCATTATTTCACCCTCACTATATTTAACTCATCTTACCTGATTTGCAGGCTGCCTTTGACCCATTCAATGACTTTCTATTTTTTGAAACACTCTTCTCTCGGCCACTGTGACCCATTCACACAAATGGCCATTTTTCCTCAGTATTTCTTGATGACAGCTTATTTCTTCCTACTTCTCATTACTGGATTTCCACAGAACATATTTCTGCAGAACTTATCTGCATTATCTGCTTATATAATTTCATTCATTCCCATTGACATCCAAATCTGTACGGGAGTCCTTACTTATCCATTGAGCTAAAGATACACATATGGAGAGAAAGAGTCACAAGTTATATAGATGACATCTCTACCTGAACGCTTACTAGAGATCTCAAACTCAGCATATCCAAAACAACATTCTGGACCACCATCACAGAGAAACTTTCTCTCACCATGTCTCTATGAAGTATTGCATCATTACACGCCTGCTTAAAGCTCACAACCAACTAGTCATCTCTATGTTTATATTCCTTCATCCACAGTCTCCAAAGAGTCAACGAAGAATATTGCTCCTGTTACTAACGTAGATTCCAAATCCATGCACTTCGTCCAATATAACCTTTTCATTCCAGTTCAGGCTGCTAGAGTTTCTTATCAGTACTGATGTAGTCTACTAATTTATTTCATTATGACATGCTTCCTTCCTTGAACTCTTTTCACTGCGTAGCAGTAGGAATGAATTGGTGACAACATGAACCATGCCTTATTGCCTAACCCTTCAAAAGTTTTCTAATGCCATGTTTAGCTTTGCCTGTCTAATTCTTATTTTATTATTCTTTCCTTCTTGATTACCTGCATCCCAGGTTTTCACACTGGACTCTGCCTGTACCATTCCCATTCCCATAATCTGAAACACTACTTCTAGATCTTTACATGGCTACCCCTCTTTTTTCCCTTGTGATCTCAGATCAAACATCACATTCTCTAAGAGGACCCTTCTGACTAGCTAACGTAACAGGGCTGCACAGTCTCTAATATCTGTCCACCAGTTTGTTTTAATATCTTTAAAGAAAGCATCATCGCAAGAAGAAATTATTGCAGTATAATTGTTTTTGCTCTTTCTCAACAACCTAATGTCACATCTCAAAGAACTAGGAAAAGAAGAACAGAACTAATAGAAAAAAGAAATAACAAAGATCAGAGCAGAACTAAATAAAACTGAAACCCCAAAACCATTCAAAACTTTGACAAAACTAAAAATTGGTTATTTGAAAGTATAAACAAAGTTGATAGACTCCTAGCTAGATCAGTCAAGGCAAAAACAAAGGAAATTAATCTAAATACAATAAAAAATAACAAAGCTGACACTACAACTGACACAGAAACACAAAAGATCCCCAGAGACTACTGCGAACACCTCTATGTGTACAAACTAGAAAACCTGGAGAAAATGGATAAACACCTGGAAACATAACCTCCCAAGGCTAAACCCAGAAAAAATTGAAAACCTGAACCGACCAATAATAAGTCACAAAACTAAATGTATTTTTAACATTCTTAATTTAAACTGCCATGATTTTAAAAATGTAAACATAATAAAATGTGAATATAAATAACCAAAACAATGCATGAAGCATTATATGCACAAGAAAATCTAGTAACCTAGTATCATTACTGTGAATCCTAAACTGGTTCATTCAATCCCTCTCTACAAAACTAGGATACAATTCCCCTCCAATCCACTCTACACAGTGTACAAATCTTTGAAAAATAATAGCTTTTGGAAAAGTATGGAAATCAGTAAAAATAATTTTAAAAAATCTACCAACCAGAAAATTCCCAGGACCAGATGGTTTCCCATCCAAATTCTACCAAATGTACAAAGAAGAGCTGGTACAAATCTTACTGAAACTATTCAAAAAAATTAAGAAGGAGGGATTCAATCCTAACCCAGTCTACAAAACCAGTATATCGTCCAGATGCCAAAAGCTGGCAAGGACACAACAATAAAAAGAAACTACAGGCCAATATTCCTGATGAACACAAATACAAAAATCCTCAGCAAAACACTAGCAAACTGAATCCAGCAGCACATCAAAAAGATAATTCATCACAATTTAATGGGTTTCATTCCTGGGATGCAAGGTTGGATCAACGCATGCAAATCAATACATGTGAAACACTACGTAAACAAAATTAAAACAAAAATCATACGATCATCTTAATAGACACAGAAAAAGCATGCAGTAAAATCATCTCCCTCTATAATACAAGCTGCATGAAAGCAAAGACCTTGTGTGCCCTGAGCATCTCCTGTGCTAGAACAATGCCCCAGCAGAGTATAGATGCTTAGTAAAAGGTTCAGAATTGAACAACTAGAGAATAAAATTGTATGATATTCACTGAGCAAACAAAACTAAACCAGAGAGTGTCTTGCTCTTCAGATTTCAGAAATATGTGTTATTTATAGGCATGAGAGCCTTAATTTTGTAGTTATTTCCCATAATACTAACTTTTTAAAAATATGTGTATATTTCCATGTTTTCAACGTTGAAATAAATAATTTATTTTTACAGCGGTTTACTTTGTATGCCTCTACAATTCTAACTTTTTAGTATAATTAATGGGATGCATATACATATGTGAAATTACTAAAACTCTTCATAGTCTGGCAAAAACAAAAGTGAAGGCATAGAAACAGATTTCATTGTAAATGTTCCCCCATGTGCTTTGATTTGTTTTTCTTATGCTTCCATTATCTTCACTTCGTTATTTTTACTATCTTTACTATTCATCATCTTCACTTTCTTTTGCAGAAAGAATAGTATGTGATTGTTTTTAATTTATAAATGCATTTTATTATAAAAACCAATATGATAACTATGAAGAAAAATGGAATGGGATGAAGAAAACAATCTGACACATTTTTACCAGTGACATTATAATTTTATTGTATTTTCCTCTAACGTTTTACAAGGTGCCATCTCCCCATTGACTAACACAGTGTACTTACAATTTTTACCAAGGTTTGTCAATTTAACACAATCTGTAAGTTTTTCTAAGTATTATAGTCTTTGTAATCATTTTTAAAGACTGCACATAACTCCATCATGTGGAGGTAACATAACTTGTCTTTATTTTATGACATTTAGTGCTTTTTAAATTTTTTATGTTATATGAATAGCTTCATGGATATACTTTTTCCATTTATTTGACTCTTCTCCCACCACAAATAATTCAAAAAAGTAATTTTTTTTTGAATTACTTGTGGTGGGAGAAGAGTCAAATAAATGGAAATATCAATCTGAAGTACCTGCTTACTTTTATGGTTCTAAATATATTGTCTTTGTATATGGGGAGAGGTGTATGAAAGAGAGAGGGGGGAGAGAAAGAGACAGAAACAGAGAGACAGAGAGAGAGAGAGAGAGACAGAGAGAGAGAGAGAGAGAGAGAGAGAGTATGAGATGTCCGGTAGTAAAAGAGAAAGTTTGCTAGCCTATCCTGCTAGGAAGAATCATGAATCATGAATCATTAGCCACCTATGTGATGGCTGAATGCTGTTATACCGTTATTCTCTCCGTGACCCATTATATAGAGCTTCCCATGTGAGAGGTAGCCTGATTTCAAATCCATATGTGCAGCTGTCACTTGTGACTCTCCTTATGGGCTCATATTTACAATCATTATTCATTTCCTCTAGCCACAGCATCTTAATATGTGTGTGTCAACATCGCAAACCTCTTGTAATATTAAATTTTCAGCATCTCAGGAGGGAGACTATCTCCTTTTTAGAGGCATACTCCCCAGCTTCCCAAGAGCAAATTCTTGCACTTTTGTAAATACCATAAAACTTGCACTTTTGTCAAACCAAATAAAAATGCCATTCAAGTGTGGTGAAAACATTCTCAGCCAAGTTATTTTGTGGTGAGAACCATTTAACATCTTTGAAGTTCTCTCTGGGGTCCTCCTGGGTAGATTTCAGATAGCATATATACTTCAAATTTTAAAATCCTGAAACTTTTCATCTCTTTTCTTTTTTATAGTTCCATTTATTTTTGAAAACATCACAACCAAACACAATACCAAAGGCAATGTACAAAAGATTTAAAAAAAATTGTGATACATTCCAATAACTACAGATTATATAACATGATAATTGCTTTCTTTTTACACCAATTTATAGCCTTGTAACATTCCTTAGGGGAACAAAAACAACCTTTGGAAGAAATGCAAATATATATTATGTTATAATCTATCCATGCAATAGCTTATGCAACTGTCTGTTGTTCAGACACATATTTATCAGTCTTCCTGTATGTTCACCTATCTGCCTACTTAAATATTTACCTACCTATCAAGTGGATTGACTGAAGTAGGATTTTTAATTAATTACCTTTGCCAAGCCACACAGTGAAATGATACTATGCAGTTTTCATAAATAATTGGAATCTATTTTTCCACCCCTTGAGTCAGAGTGGCCTTGAGAGTTGCATTTAGTAATAGGATGTGGCAGGAGCGATGCTGTGGTGGTCCCAAGTCTGGGCCACGAGAGCCCTTGAACGCTTTCACTGTTATTTGGGCCTTTTCCCCACCACGATGAAAAAGTCAGGACTGCTAGAGGATGAGAAATGATGCAGAGCACAGTTGAGTCCTCTCAGCTCACCCTCTCCTAGCCCAGCCATTCCCCAGCCATTCCCCCAGCTTATGAGGATACATATGCAAGCCTGTCTGAGAGTAGATGACCAACATTCATGACCCTAGCTTTTGGGGTAGTTTGTTTCATTGCAATAACTAACTAATACAATATATCTCATATAGAATTCAAATAACACATTTTCCATGACTCTTTTTCCAAACAACCAGGTTGGTTAGTCACAACCTTCCCTCTCCATATATACCCTATTTGTACATGTGTATAAAGAAGTGATGTCACTATGTTGCCCAAGCTGATCTTGAATTCCTGAGTTCAAGTGCTCCTCCCACGCTGGCCTCCCAAACAAGTGGTAGGATTGCAGGAGTGAGCCCCTACACCCAGCCTCTGCTCACATAGCAGCATGTGATATGTTTTCCTTTATTTTTCTTATAATGAAAGCAAGTGGAATAAGAAATAAAAAACCAAACATCAATTGATACTTGGTTCTATAGTGCATTCACAGTGACTTTTAATTCCTTTAACTATCATTTTAGAGTTTTTAAGGCAAAATGGGTAAATGTAGACTGACTTTTAGAAATCAAATCCTAGAAAAGTAGATTGACTTTTGAATCCTAGAGCTTGAACCTGTAGTACAGACGTTACCTGTTTTGTCCTGTTCCTACTATGAGCTGCTTCAATGTTCCAAACATTTAATGAAAAAGTTGGACGTAGATAACTCCAGATTCTCACCCTCCAACAAGTCCATTGGGACGTTTATTGTTTATACACTTGTCTCTCTGGAAAATAAGCAATGAAAGGGGCTAGAATCTTATGATCTTTGTACTTCAAGTGGTGAGCACATGGATTGGTTTCTAACAGTGGCTCAGTGAAGGTCTCTGGAATGCATGCACACGTCTGTGGAAAATTCTCATGCCCAGTAACCTTCTACTCCCTCAACTAAATTGCAAATGTGTCTGACCTTTAGCCCCAGAGACCACATGCTGCTCCTAGCTAATCGTGGAATTCTCCCTTCCTTGTTTCTGAGTTAGGACATATGAAAACAGCACACATACTCTGACCTGCAAACAAGCCCTCATCCTAGAAGGAAACTGAATGGTTCCCTTCACAAGCACTTTCTTACACATATTGCAGAACCTCACAAATAAGAGCCAGACACAAGTTTTAATCTTGGAATAAAATTATTTTATTATGTATGTATAATTTGAATATTATAGTTTCTATATATAAACTATATGTGTATACATATAACATATGTATATGGTGTCACAGAGAAATATTTTCATACAAAACAATTATATCTTTCTTTAAGTAAGCTTTAATATTTCCATAGTAAAGTTCTGCTAAAAGTATTGGTTTAAAACTCCGACCATGTTTGCTTATTATTTGTAATAGGCAAAGTTTTATTCTTTAACCTTATTCTTATTTTTCCTTTCCTTTCATTTCTGCTTCTCCTTTTTTTCCCTCTTCTTTCTCATGCTATGTTGGTGCGTTTTGCTTCTTCTGTTTCATTTACTATTCTTCTTACTGCTCCTTTTTCTCCTTACTAACTAATCCTGTATATAGAAAATATAGATGTGACACAAACATGTTTGATGTCTTCTGATGTTCTCTGAAGTTATGGTAATAATGACATACTTTTAGATCACAATTCATTGCAGGTCCCCAGGGCTCTCATAAAAACCTCCAAGTCTTATGGGTGGGCAGAGAAGATCATCATTGGGAGTCTTCATTGCAACTGCAGGAAGAACCTGGGGATAGCAGATTACACACTGCCCCACACCCGGACACCAAAGGGTGTAGGAAGTGTGCTGCCAATATAACGTAGCCTCTGTCTATTCTCTTCTAGCTCAAGCCCTTGAAGTCTGGATTGCAACACAGATGCCGAAACTTTGAAAATTTACTGTCTGTAATTGTATAGGTGTCAGATTTATAGAGAACATTGGGGACAACTTCACAGTATTATAAATAGTCTACTTTGGGACATGAAAAAAGTTTATTTCTAATTTTTTTATTGCATTTTAGGTTTGGGGGTACATGTGGAGAACATGCAAGATTGTTGCATAGGTACACACATGGCAGTGTGATTTGCTGCCTTCCTCCCCATCACCTATATCTGGCATTTCTCCCCATGTTATCCCTCCCCAACTCCCCACCCCCTGCTGTCCCTCCCCTAGTTCCTCCCCACAGACCCCAGTGTGTGATGCTCCCCTCCCTGTGTCCATGAGTTCTCATTGTTCAACATCCGCCTATGAGTGAGAACATGCGTTGTTTGATTTTCTGTTCTTCTGTCAGTTTGCTGAGAACGATGGTTTCCAGGTTCATCCATGTCCCTACAAAGGACACAAACTCATCGTTTTTGATGGCTGCATAATATTCCATGGTGTATATGTGCCACATTTTCCCTGTCCAGTCTATCATCGATGGACATTTGGGTTGGTTCCAGGTCTTTGCTATTGTAAAC